>BQNB010093025.1:0-26469 GCA_026074375.1 Tanacetum coccineum
ATCCCCCAAATGTCAACACTGGGGCTAATCAGAGGGCTTGTTTTGAATGTGGTGCTCAAGGGCATTTTAGTTATTTGTTGGGTGCTCAAGGGCATTTCACTTGGGAGCGTGAAGACCATATGAAGTCTAAGTATCCTCAGTTATTTGTTGATCGTGCTGTTGAATCGGCTAGTTAAATCTCGGGATGAGATTTCCTTAAGGAGGGGATACTGTGACACCCGTGATTTGATTTGGTTAGCCAAACCTTTAGAGTTGGCTAAGTGTCTTTTCGTATTATATGTGTGTGCTATGTGGCTTTATCCGTGTGCATGATCATCATTCTGAGGTGCGTGTTCATCTCATTTTAGAATGTGTTTTAGATATTGAGGGTTATTTTTATTTTGTTCATGTGTAGTGACAATGGAAATGAGAGACGTGTTTGCATGCATTGCTACGTCAATATGTGGATAATTATGTGTTGGATTATTTTGAAAAGTATGTCATAATGGAAGTGAATTAGGTTCGTGAAATATGAGAATTAGTAATGAACTTTCTAAATATAGAAAGTATTTTTTGAAATGAAAGTTATAAATAGAAAGTTAGTATTTAGTTTTTCATGCAAAATGCTTACCAATTTTACTAAGGTTTTTGTAGAAAATTAAGGTAATGAAAGTAATTAATTAAAAAAAAATTATATACAAGGTAAAGTCTGATTTTTTAAGGAAAAAGGGGAAAAATGTACTTTACTTATTAACAAGTTTTAATTAGATTAGGATTCTATTATTAAGTTTAGTATAAAACCCTAGCTCCATTGTTTTCTCCCCCTTCTCCTTTGTGCCGTACGAAATTTTTCTCCCTAAGAACAACGAGAATAAATTTTTTGATCAAGAAATCTAGGTGTTAGATCGTGTTAATTCAAGTAAGATCGCTAGGTATCTTCTCCATCCTTGTTTATTCTTTCAAATCATGTAACAAATAATATGATGGATCATTATGGTTTAAAACTTCTGTAATTAATGATGTTATAATCATGCTAGTGCGTTTAGGGTTTGATTAGGATCATAATGGTATAAACGGTTAGGCTTATATCGCGTTAATTTATGAATTAGGGTTTGGCAGATTTAAGGGCTGTGTTCAACTGATGATATCTCTATGATGGTAACGTGTATTGAGGTGTTTCAAGTGCCTAAATTGTAGTTCAGAGAGTCTACTTTTAAAAAGTCCGGCCTCGATCAATTTTAAGTTATGGAAGTTAGTCAAATGGTTGTTGCAAGAAAAGTTGTCAAAACAGTAAATACGGGTAGAATTAGAGAGGTAAAACCCCTATTTAAAATTCGAATTAACGTTAGCCAAAACACGTAAGTCAAGTTCTATATGTCTATTAACTTTCTTAAGAAAATTAGCCTCTAATTAGTTGCCTAAGTTTGGTTAGCAAGGTCAAACATTTTAGTGCGCGTTCAGATCCGAATCTGGGTACTTTTGAATTAGGAATTTATTTGAGGTACTTGTACATGTGGTATGGTTTTGGGGTAAATGAGGTAGTTAGTAAACACCTAATTAAACATGAGTGATTTATGTAAGAATTTATTTATTTCAATAAGTAAGGGTTGGAAGCGAGATAAGTGACACTAAAATTCTGCGTTTTCGGGTAAAATGTAGATCACTAGAATTATGAGTAAATGAAGTGGTTAAAGTTGGGCATGGTGTCGGGGTGACCCATGGGGATGATTAATCACTATAGACATCCAACATATAATTGTTATATGGGCTTAAGCATTTGGCTTCGCCGTGTGTAACACGTTTATATTCTATTGTGTAGCTTTGTGTAAGATATTTAGAAGCTGTTTGAGCATCAGGTGAGTTTCATAGTCCCTCTTTTTACATTGCTTTTAAATTTGGCATGGAAATGAGGCAAATGTATTTGAAATTTTCTTATTACTGTGATTATGTGTCTTTATTTTGAAAGTGTATAGACTTTACTGCTTTGAAAGCGTAAGATATTTAGAAGCTGTTTGAGCATCAGGTGAGTTTCATAGTCCCTCTTTTTTACATTGCTTTTAAATTTGGGATGGAAATGAGGCAAATGTATTTGAAATGTTCTTATTACTGTGATTATGTGTCTTTATTTTGAAAGTGTATAGACTTTACTTGGCTATTGTATGTTACGTGCTAAATGCTTATGTGTATTAGGATCAGGGGTAACATTCCTACCCATTTGTTGTGATATCAGGATCGAGGGTAATGTTCCTACCCATGTGAAGTGACGGTTTATTGGATCGGGGGTAACGTTCCTACCCATGTGAAGTGACGGTTTAATGGACCGGGGTTAACGTTCCTACACAAATTGTTGATACTTATTGGATCGAGGGACACGTTCCGTTCCCATGCTCGTTATGGTTACATTTGCATGCTAGCTTGTATGATAGTGAAGTAATTGTCCTTTCATGTTTGCATTAATCACACTAATTCTTTATAAGCTTCGATTTTTGTGTCTTAAACCTATGACTCTCACCAACCTTTGTGTTGACGTTTTAAGCATCATTTTCAGGCGAGCATCATGAGGATCTTAAGAATAAGAGAAGTGGCTAGAGAGACCATAGGCTGCATGCGAAGTTTAATCTCCTAGTTTATTTCTCATTCGATTGTTAAATGAATGTTTGTTGGTTTAAACCGTTTAGACATGTTTTGGTTGTATTGCATGTCTTGGTATTGATGTGAACCCCTTTTACTTCAATACAAGACGCCGAATATTATTTTATGTTTGTTTGGGTATTTTCATGACACTTTCTGTCCCTTATGTTCCGTTTAGTTCATGTAGTTTTCTATATTGTGACACCATTGTGTTGTGATGATATCCATTCTCGTTACGCCTCGTGTTTCCGCCTTGGCGGGGTGTGACATAAACAACTTCCTTCCCCTTCAAATTAAATAGCAGGACGTTAAATGGCTTGCATACCTCCATATTAAATTAGAGTACTCATGTGAAGAGACTCTTTTAATGCTACATTTTGAAAGAGAGTGAATATATAACACCCCTATTTTTTACATATAGAAGCGGAAGCTAATCTGGGGTATTACTTCATAGTACAACAGACATAATCATAGAAAACGAATCAAAAGAGACATTTTGAAAATTTAGTTATCATTCAATATTATATCAGAGTTTTACAAAAGGAGGTCCCAAAATCTATATGAAAAC
The DNA here is from genome assembly GCA_026074375.1 of Tanacetum coccineum. Taxonomy (NCBI): domain Eukaryota; kingdom Viridiplantae; phylum Streptophyta; class Magnoliopsida; order Asterales; family Asteraceae; genus Tanacetum; species Tanacetum coccineum. Next base: position 3,179 of record BQNB010093025.1, read on the forward strand.
ATAAAGTTTGAATGATAACAGTTTTGCCATCTTCAAGTCCGTGCCACTCCGTGCCATAAGTTGCTCAATTACCTGAGATAAACATGCTAAAAAGATCAACACAATGGTTAAGTGAAATTCATAGGTTTATGGTAAACAGTTTGAATACAAGTCATCATAACAGTGGGTTACGTTGTTATACACCCATAAGTGTAATAATTGCAATGAGTACAATTATTATGGAAAACAATATTATTGCCCTAAGCTCATGAGGGTACACCCATAAGGTACCGACGTAATAGGGTACAACCAACGTTTCCAGGAACTAGCATTGTTGTGTGTTCTAATGTTTCCTGAAGAGTCTGGCAAAGTTGAAAGGTATGTCGGTGGGTTGCCCGACATGATTCACGGAAGTGTTGTGGCGTCAAAACCAAAAACCATGCAAGAAGCTACTGAAATGGCAACAAAGTTGATGGACAAAAAATCAGCACTCTTGTTGAACGTCAAGCTGAGAATAAGAGGAAACTTGACAACAACAACCAAGCTCAACAATAATCTCCCAAGAGACAAAATGTGGCTCAAGCTTACGCCGCTGGGACTGGTAAAAGGAAGGAGTATGCTAGAACTCTTCCATTGTGCAACAGGTGCAAGCTGCACCACAATGGGCCATGTACTGTAAAGTGCGGGAATTGCAAGAAGATTGGCCACATGACTCGGGATTGTAGGAATCATGCTGCCGCTAGGAATCAAAGAACCCTCACTTGCTATGAATGTAGGAATCCAGGGCACTACAGGAGTGATTTCCCAGAGCTAAAGAACCAGAACCATGGAAACCAGGCTAAAGGTACTAGAGCACGTGGAATGGTGTATGCCTTTGGAGGAGGAGAAACCGAACAAGACATTAACAACATTGAGGATGAGATTGAAGCTTAAAAGAGAAAGTTGTCTCGCTTTGCCTAGTAAACCCTAAGTTGGAACTATCTTAAACTTTATCTCCTTAGGAGTTCTCGTTGTATTTCTCTTAAATGTTCGTTGTACGAATGACTTTAAATTATCTATCAAATTATCGTATTATAAAAATTTTGTCAATATTAACTTAGATTCCTTATTTACTCTTGCAAACTACTCTCACGAATATCAAGAAATCATAACGCCATTTTGACGAAAATGAGCAATGCATCGTTAGTCCTCAATTATACATGGCCTGATCAACTATGTATAATTCAGGAAAGTACCTTGCCGTGCTGAGAGTAGTCACCTTAAAAACTTCTTGTCAAAAGACAATTTTCTATTTATATCAAGTTCTGCGTGCGTATTCATAAAATGTAATCATCGCGAGAAACCAAACTGACAATAATAATCACTAAGTAAACTCTTACACCACCGTACTATATAAAGTCGACATCATTTTTTTTACAAAAATCCTATGTCCAAAAGTCAAGACGCATCCCTAGTCACCCTAGGACGATCCACTAACAAGTTTACTCGCCATTAAGGAATATACCAATTCATCATTTTCGACGAATACGTAATACCATAGAGCTTGGTAGTTACGACACCACCATAGGTATAAAGTCGTTATCACTCTAAGAAAGATGTTATAACTGACGCGTTAAGCCAAAGGGAATAAAAAAAGCCCGCTAGAAGTCGAGCTTTGGTCGCGACAATAAATATTAAACCAACATCACAAATCCTGAACACTCAAGTTAAAGCACACAAAAGGGGAATGCAAATGAGTTACCAAGCGTGGTAACGAAATATTCGAATGACATAAAATAAAAATAACAAATAGAATTGTTGCCACAACATCCGTTTATTATCTTAGAAATAAGATTACATAAGGACATAAAGGAAATACAAGCTTTATTACAACCCTCCCCTAATATCTATTTCTTCCAAAGGAGATCCACGCCGATTGCAAGAACGATGAGGGGCACGAGAATTGCTAGAATAAAGGCCAAATACTGAAATCCTTCTTCGTATGGGAAGTAGGCAAGATAAATGCCGAGTGCTATCGCGGTCGCCATCGCCAAGAGCGTGATGATGTGCAACATTTTTAAGGATTGGATAAGAGAAAATGTAAGTGAAAGATTAAGTGTTGTATGGAGAAATGGAGGATAAAAATTTGGTATTTAAAGAGAGAAAGTAGCCGTTGGGGCTACTGTTCATAGCCGTTGGAGTTACTATTCATATAAAAAAATAAAAAATAAAAATTTACCCACACCTCTTTACAAAGACCGCACCATCGTCAAGTGCCGCGTCTTAAGCCTTGAGGACAAGGTTCACTTAACGGGGGGAGACTATAACACCCCGTGTTTTAGGGTAATTACTGTTGTCAATAAATTCACTATTTATTTTCAGTATTGTACGCGTTTGCTTTTAATTTCATGTATTAAGTAAAATCGCGTAAGCGAAAAATGATCGTTCGATGTAACGGGCATCAAACTATTAAACGTTTACATCAAGCAAGTATTAAATAATTATTTTGAGAATAGTTATGGTCCTTGTTCATTTTATTTTTATCGGTTACGTAAAACGTTTACGTTTCGCGATAAAATACATTTAGGCATACCCGAAACCACAAAAATAAATCTACGCTTCAACAAATACCCACAATTGTACCCAATACCCAAAGTTTTATTAAACTTCACCCAAGTTAATGTCATATGTCACTTTGTGCATAAGAAAAATAAAACAAGGCATAAAATGTACAAAATACACACTTCTATATAAAAGCTACAACTAGTAACTTATGTAATTCTTACAAGATATTAAGTTAATATCAAAAAGGGCTTCTAGAAACCCTTTCCCCCTATCCCATGGCACAACAACAACAAAGGGACAAGAAGCACACAATTTTCACAACTTGGTCTTGTACAACACTTCCTAATTAAACCTTATGTCTTTGACTAGTGTTTAGACCAAACATCTTCCATGTTTTACTCATCTTGTCCTAAGACTTCCCATGAAAGACTTTGACTAGTCCAAGTTGCATATAAGGCAAGTATCTAGCAAGAACACATACATATCATTTTCATAAGCTGAAAAACCAACTTTTCTTTCCCCTTTTCCTCTTTGAAGCCCACGGCTACAAACACCCCAATTAGATAATCCATAGCTTGATTTTCTAAGACCATACACGCATACACACATCCTTCCTATGATAACCTAAGGTGTTTTGAAGGGTTGGCTAAGCCTTTGCAAGATTTAATCAAGTGATTTCAAGATTAGGGTTTTTTTTTTGGAAAACTAGGGTTTCAAGTTGTGTAAGCTTGTGTTTGTAATCTAAACAAGGGTTTAGATTGTGTTTTCCATCATCATACATCATTATAAGATTATCTAAAACCCTTTATGGATTTACATTTATGATTTTATGAGTATATATGTTCTATGTAGCAAGAATCACCATTTAGAACTTCTAAACATGTAAACAGAAGGTTTGATATTTTTATTAGATCACACATAATTTTAGGATTTCAAAATGATAAAAATCGAAAATTTTCAATCGATAACGAAGGAGTTATGAAATACGCGAGTTTACGACAATAAATACTTTTAAAAAACTATTTTTATAAAAGTTACTATTCATGACAAAAACTTCTATTTTTTAAACCTCATAAATAAGTAGAATTTTCAATTACGAGAACGTGCTCGAAAGAATCGCTAAAAACGGAGCTATAACGAATAAAATACGCCATTTACGGGTTTTACGATAACTAAAACTATAAAAATAATTTTATAACTGGTGTGAACAGTAAAAATACTATTCATCAGAGGACATGAAATACAAAAATGTCATATTTTGATACGTTATCTTAATACGAAAGCGTGGGCATAAGAAACGCAAGAAACGGACTTGAAACGTGAAAGTTATGTCATTTTTACCAAAGGTATATTTATAAATGTATTAACTTTATAAAGATGATTTTACTAAAACGCTTACATGGTGATTAGCTATATAGAATGATATAGGATAATAGTTACCCAATGTGATTAGTACTTATACGACCTATAATTGTTTAGGTTGCATTCGGAGTGGCACGTTCGTAGGGAGAAAGCGTTTTAGTGACAACGATTTTTCACTTGTGAAGTATAATTATTGATTAACTCACTCTAGGTGAGTTTCATATGCCCTAAATGTATAGAGTCTTTTTTTAAATATATTTTTAGGGGTGAAGAACATGGCTTTGCTTACAATTGGAACGTGAAGTGAACTTTAAAATACTTACTGATTTAGATATTGTCATACCATGCACTACTTATTGTTTTGGATATTGGTATAGCCATAGCCAAACTTACTGTTGAATATTGTAACCCATGCATACTTACTGTTATGTGATATTGTATTTCATCGGAATACTTACTGTTTTGAATATTTATACCATGCAATCTTAAATGTTTTTGGATATTGTAAACCATGGGGCAATACACACACAAAACAATTGTAGGTCTCCTACAACTCAACAACTTTTATCAAACTCTATGAAATCAGCCAACATTAAGAGTTTTGACAGTTTTAAAGCATGTTTTAACAGGAGGGTCAATAAGTGCAACGAGGTGCAAGGGATACATGTTGGGTCTGTTATTATTGGAAGTCAATAGCATTATAGATTGGTTGTCATTACATATATTGGGAAAATGTTTTGTTTTCAGAACAATAAACTTTGTATATATTTAACAATGAACAAGTATAGGATATGCGGGTCTTTTTTAAGCAAACACTTTGTTAAAGTCCAATTTATCGGTTTGAAAAAACGACACTTTTTAAAAGGTCGATTCTCAATATCTTGCGCAATGGTATTATGAAGTAACGCTCCCAAACCCATATTCTGTTGCGACCCATTTTGGGGGTGTTACATATAAAGTATTCAAAATATTTAAAATGTGAGGCTATGAACTCACCTTAACAGGGGAAATCTGATTGATGGCAAAAGTATATCAATGAAAGGTAATGGCTTCGTCACGCAACCTCGGATAATATGTCAAGTCTTAGTTTGATTATTTAAGTTGTCTAAAACATTATGCAGAGATTAAACATTAATAATTTGATTGTATTAATTAGTGGAAAAATTGTATCGACTGTTCTGGGCTATCATGAATCCAGCAGGCCATGTAGTATCAGTATGATGTAGCCAGGGCACTATAAAAAAATCCGTAAAACCCAGAAAACTCGTCAAAACTAGATACCCACAAAGTAGGGAGACCCAACCCCTCACATGAAATTCCCTAGTAACGTGATGCTTTATATATTTGTCTGTATTTTACTGTAGAAGTTCTTCAAAAGCTAGTGGATGACAGTTTAGTTTTGTTAAAAATATAATCTTATTTTTATAGAGTTTTTGGATCAATATTGGAATGATTTTCGAATTGGGTTTTGATAATAATTTATCAAAATAATTAATAATATAAAATTTTGCATTTTAGACCTTGGAGAATATGAAAATGACAGTTTATACCCTTGACTTTGAAAGTTGGCAAAAACAGCCCTTATAGTTATAAGTTTGGGAAAATTATATTTTCAGCCCCTCTAGTTTATAATTTTAGAAATTTACACTTTATACCCTTGGTATATAAATATTTGCAAAATTAGTCCTTTTTATATAACTTTTTACAAAATCAACCCCTATTTTTGAGAATTGGCAAAACAAGTCCTTGTGATTTAACTTCATTATATTTACAAAAATAGTCCTTGTAGTATTAGGTTTGGAAAAGTTACAATATATACCCCTACGTATGAGAATTGTTACGGTTTTAGTCCAAAATCCATAATTATGTGTTTTTACGTTTAAAATCTATTTTGCAGCTTATGACTTGACAAAATAAGTTATAATAAGAAATTCTAATGAATTTATAGCTTATGAATTAAGCTAATAAGCTTAAATACTTGAAACGGGTCCGTTTGGGTTCGTTTTGGGTTTAAAAGAAACCCGATGGGTTTAAGACTTTAGAATTTGATTTCAAGCTTATAAAGATGTTAAGAGAGTTTATATAAGTGGCTTATTATAATAGCTTATGGATTTAGCTTATAGATTTTACGAAAATAAGCTTTTTAGGGTTTCATAGGGTTCGTTTGGTTTAGAAATTTTAACACGCATGGTTTGTGATTCAAAGGTTTAATCAAGAGACTTATATATGATATAACATGCCTTATGAAAGTTCTAAAACAGAAATTAAGCTTATTGAACAAGAGTTTAGCTTACTTGAGCTAAAATGGGTCGAAATGGGGTTTTTATGACTCGTACGCCTGGTAACGACTTCAAATGGCTTTTCCTCTTGGTTCTTGGCTTCAATTCTGATCTTGGGGCTTCACTTCACTTCCTTGATCTGCCTTGGAACTCCATTTGAGTGTGTATTGTAGATTTGAGGTGTGTTTGAAGTTTGAGACTGAATTTGAATGTGTTTGTGTGTGTTTGGCTTATATAGGACTCGATTGGAGTGGAGACCAAGTTAAGCTAGAGAGGTGGCAAGGGCATGGGCTGCAAGGAGTGACAAGGATGGTTTACTTGGTGTGCAAGGAGAAGAGGTGGTGTTTTTCTTGGTGCCCAAGGTGATGACGAGGCTAGGGGTGACAAGGAGGTGATAAGTAGCTTACAAGGAGCTTATAGAGGTGCTTGTAATGTGTGGTGTGGGTTTAAACTAGTTTAGAACAAGGGTTTAAGGTGTACGGGTTTGATTAGGGTTGCGGGTTAAGGTTAGGGTTTAACCGAGCTAGGGTTAGGGTTTAAGGTTAATTAGGGTTTAGTTTAGTGTTTATGATTAGTGTCTAGGATTAGGATTAAGGTTTAGTGTTGATTTAGGTTTAAGGATTAGAGTTTTGTATAGAGTTTAGGATATTTGGTTTTTAAATTGAATTAGGGTTTAGGATTTAGGGTGTTTAAGGTTTAAATGTGTTGCTTTAGGTACTAGTAACTTGGGTTAATGAGTTTGTACGAAAACTAGAATGAAAATGGTGGGAAAATGAGCTAGTTTGAATCTATGCTTTATTAGTTTGTACATTGAGCTAAAATGAGTTGTACCTTGATTTAGGAGGGTAAATGTAATTCAAATATTGTTCATTGTAACTTGTACATATGCTTTATAAACTTGTACATTTATTTTGTATGTAAACATTACATATAATTAGGGTTTTGATATAAACGTTTAACGTTTAATGTTGTTTTGATAGAATGTCATGGGAAGTACGTTAAATAGATAATATTTGGTAAAAATGATATTAGAACATTAGCTTGACATATTAGGATGTTTACATGAAATAAACATAGTTATAGTTGGCATTGGTTGTTGCGTAAGCTCATTTACTTTGGTTATGTAAACAATGTTACATAATGGAATGTGATAAAACGAAAAATTTCCCGTACAAAGGTGATCATAATATAATAGGTATATATTACATTGATGAAAATTTCGATTTGTTATAGTCCCCCAACCTTAAAGAAATCTCGTCCCGAGATTTAGTTGAATGATGGAGTGATGTTTGTAAATAATCGAGTGAACAATTTACAAATCGAAAGAAGTCTAGAGACTTATTTGTATGATGGTAATAATGATAATGATTAAATGACCAAAAAAGAATTATTTGTACAAACAGATTGAAAGAGAATTGTTTGTACGAATGCCATACACTTAAGCCCACTTATTTATAATTTGTCATTTACAAACAGAGGCGTCCCAATCCTTGTAACTGAGAATTTATAAATTTATAGTTCGGTGGTTTATAATTTCCTTATTCAAATGAAGAAGCGTCATAATTCATTTCAATAAGATGATTATAAATCATCCTACTTAAGCATAAAACATGATATCAAAACGGTGTTAAGTAGAAGATGTTTCCTTGGTGGTATGATTTTCTAAAATCATGAGAAGAATAATGAGACATTAAATTGCACGATACTGATCCAGAAATCACACTTGGAGAATTGGGTATACAATTCCTCCTTTCTGATTAATTCCAAAATTATTCTCAGATGATCTGCGTGTTCTTCTTTGTTACGAGAGTAGATGAGAATACCATTGATGAACACTCTCACAGATTTATCCAAGTATGGGTTGCACACACGATTCATGAGATCCATGAATACAGTAGGTGCGTTAGTTAAACCAAATGGCATCACTTGAAATTTATAGTGTGCGTACCTTGTTCTGAAAGAAGTGTTGGGAATATCTTCATTCCTTACTCTTAGTTGATGATAACCTGATCTTAAGTCGATTTTCGAGTAAATACTCGAACCTTGAAGTTGGTTGAATAAGTTATCGATCCTGGGTAATGGGTAATGATTCTTTATAGTAAGTTTATTTAACTCCCGGTAATTGATACACATTCTGAAAGATCCGTATTTCTTTTTAACAAATAAGACAGGAGCTCCCCAGGGCGAAGAACTTTGTTGGATAAAATCTCGGTCTGCCAACTCTTGAAGTTGGTTAGATAGTTCCTGCATTTCTGAAGGTGCTAATATATAGGGTGCTCGGGCTACTGGTGCCACTCCTAGAATTAAATTGATTTGAAATTCTACTTGGCGAACTAGGGGAAGGCCAGGTAGATTTTCAGGAAAAACTTTTGGGAATTCTCTAACTACTGGTATGTCTTCCAGTCGTTTTTCATCAGATTTCTTCTCCATTACTTGAGCTATGAAAACTTGACATCCCCTGGATATATACCTTTTGGTTTTTATACAGGATATGAGGCTTAGTCGAGTTTTACTTCAATCACCTCGGATGATTAAAGTTTTACCATCGATTGGGATGTGGACGACTTTCTCGTCACAGATGATTCTAGCATGATACTTGGATAACCAATCCATACCGATGACAACGTCGAAACTACCTAGTTTAATCGGCATAAGATCAATTTCGAAAGGTTGGTTTAACAAGGTCAGAGTTGCACCCTGAATAACGGTATTATGAAATAGCGAGGTATAACGGGATTATAATTGTATTATATCATGAACAACTTGCCTTCATACTTTACATAGTTAAAATTTGACAAGTGTTGTTATTTATACCACACATCCCGTGGTTAGGTTCTAACAAAAACTATAACTAGAATCTAATCTAGTAGTCCGAGGGTCCTTTGTTTCTGCAGTTCCTGGTCTGATGGCCCACTTTGTTACAAGTCTGACATCTGACAGTACAAGGTCCTGTGTGATGTAGAGTGCATCTCTTACACAAAGGATGGGGTCCAACATACCCACGGTTTTCAGTTGGGGTAGCAGCATAGGCCCTGAAGGTTTCCTGCCTTCTATTCTGTTGTTGGTGGTGATCATTGTTGTGGTTGTCATTGTTGTTGTTACGGTCGTTTTGGTAGTTGTTGTTGTTGAAGGTTCTTCTATCATCAAACTTTCGTTTGTGATCATTGGTTCCCTGCACAGAATTGTGCCTTGTTACTTGATCCATTAACCTCTGGGTTATGTTAATGGCTTCCTCCAAAGTTTGAGGCTTTGAAGCGGTAACATTTCCTTCAATACTTCTGGGTAATCCTCCGATGAAAGCTTCCATGAGTTTCTCGGTGTTTGGCACCATGTTTGGGCATAAGACTGCTAATTCCTGGAATCTTCTAATGTAAGTTTTAAGATCATCTCCTTTTACAGTCAGATTGTAAAATTTATCTTCAATTTTCCTGACTTTAGTTCGAGGACAATACTTATTTGTTAAGAGCCTTTTCAATTCAGTCCAAGTGATCTTATTGGCTTGTTCTATTCTAATAGGTTGGGCGTATGCATTCCACCAAGACAAGGCATCATCAGTCAGGTTACCAGTAGCAAATGTCACTTTGTTTTCCTCGGCACATTTGCTACGAGAAAATACTAATTCGGTCCGTTCAAACCAACGAATGAGGCCAACTGCTCCTTCCGTACCATTGAAGTAGAAAGGTTGACAGCTTATGAACTCTTTATCGTTTCCCGTTTTTATTACAGGAGTTCCAGTATGTCCGGTGTTCCTGTTGGGATTACTAGTACTTGCCATTGTTGCAGCTTGTGCTTCTAGAGCCGCGACAACACTGTCATCAACTAGTTTCTTAATGGCAGCCTGATTCATGGGTGGTGTTGCAGATGTTGATGTCCTCTTGGGAGCCATTCTATCAACATTTACAAGACAACACAAAATAAGAATGATATCACAAGTCATTGTCAAAATTTTCATACATAGTGGTATTGAAATCATTTGACATATTGTACGGATTCTTATTTTGATACAAGTTCTAACAAAGTAATACACATCCTTTGGTATTACATTGCAGGATATAACGGAAATTTTTTGGAATTTAAGATTTCCAAGAATGAACACTTAAACAAGCATCTAACTTATTAGATTCCTCGGGGACTGGTTCACTTCCCAGTGGTCGTGGTATGATCCATAATGAGTTATCTAACTCTACAAAGATAGACTCATCAAAGGGATAATCTGGTGGTGGTGTAGTTGACCTAACCAGTGATGAAGATCCTACTGATGAAGATGGAGATATTGGAATGGGTGATTCGATAGGAGTCTTAGTGTCTTTAGGTGGTGGAATCTCTTCGGGAGGAAAGAAATCTCGGGAATCAAATGTTGGTGATAGTGATAACACTAGAGATGGAGGCACAATAGTTGAAGGTGGAATAGTAACTTGTGGTGGACTAATGGCATCATATGCTTGCATGACCTTCATATAGTGGTTATTATGAAAAAGTGAAAGAGTTGGTGAAGCTATTGGAACTAAACCAGATGAATTATTTGAAGATTCAGAAGAAGTATTTCCTTGTGAAGCTAGGAAATAGTCCAGGGAATCCGGGATATAGTCTGGAAAGTTAGAGGAAAAAGCATCCTCAATATCAGAAGTAGGGTGGTTGGGAGAAGACATCACTCTGTTAACAACCGAGTGGTAAATAACATTAGTTATTTATATAATAGTATAATAGTTATGTATCTTTACATACTATTTGGGAGATGTAGTGGCACGGAGGACTTTCTTGGATGGAAAAAGAAAAGTAGTTATAGTTAAGGTTTTAACCTTGTTCTCTATAACCATAGCTCTTGATACCAATCTATAACACCCCCATTTTTGACATATAGCAGCGGAAGCTAATCTGGGGTGTTACTTCATAGTACAATAGACATAATCATAGAAAATGACTCAAAAGAGACGTTTTGAAAATTTAGTTATCATTTAATATTATATCAGAGTTTTACAAAAGGAGGTCCCAAAATCTATATGAAAACATAAAGTTTGAATGATAACAATTTTGCCATCTTCAAGTCCGTGCCACTCTGTGCCATAAGTTGCTCAATTACCTGAGATAAACATGCTAAAAAGATCAACACAATGGTTGACTGAAATTCATAGGTTTATGGTAAACAATATGAATACAAGTCATCATAACAGTGGGTTACGCTGTTATACACCCATAAGTGTAATAATTGCAATGAGTACAATTATTATGGAAAATAGTATTATTGCCCTAAGCTCATGACATCAATACGTTAACATGGAAATCACTATAGTGACATTGGTTGAGGAACAAATGTCCTCGTGGAAAGGTAACTTTCCAAAGTTAACCATTATAATCAAATATAGTGCTATTGGTACCAAAATTATAGGCACGCCAACGGGAGTAGTCACACCTTGATAGATCTATCCATAATATTCGCGTTCACTCGCAAGTGACTAATGGTTCATGATTAAGAAATATTGGCAGTGGAAGGTACTTAGGCAATAATATATCTGGCATACAGTTTGAAAAACACTTGCATTCATGGTTTAAGCATGTATCCCCCTCGCGGGTTTATAAAGTATTCAAAAGATTTAAAATGCGAGGCTATCAACTCACCTTAACAGTGGAAATCTGATTGATGGCAAAAGTATATCAAGTGAAAGTAATGGCTTTGTCACGCAACCTGGGGTAATATGTCAAGTCTTAGTTTAATTCTTTATGTTTCAAAGCTTTACAAAGTTTAACATTTATATTTGATTTATTAATTATAGAAATATTGTATCACTGTTCGGGCTATCATAATCTAGAGGCCATGTAGTATCGTTTGAGGAGCCAAGGAACTTTAAATCGTAAACCCAGCAAACTCGTCAAAACTAATACCCAAAATGGAACCCCTCACATGAAATTTCCTAGTAACGTGATACTTTATATATTTGTCTGTATGTTACTGTAGAAGCTTCTTCAAAAGCTAGTGGATAACAATTTAGTTTTGTTAAAAATATAATCTTATTTTTATAGAGTTTTTGGATTAATATTGGAATGATTTTCGAATTGGGTTTTGATAATAATTTATCAAAATAATTTTTAAAAATATTTTTATAAAGTATTGCATTTTAGATCTTGGAGAATATGAAAATGACAGTTTATACCCTTGACTTTGAAAGTTGGCAAAAACAGCCATTATAGTTATAAGTTTAGGAAAATTATATTTTCAGCCCCTCTAGTTTATAATTTCAAAATTTTACACTTTATACCCTTGGTATATAAATATTTGCAAAATTAGTCCTTTTTATATAACTTTTTTCAAAATCAACTCCTATTTTTTAGAATTGGCAAAACAAGTCCCTGTGATTTAACTTCATTATATTTACAAAAATAGTCCTTGTAGTATTTGGTTTGGAAAAGTTACAATATATACCCCTACGTATGAGAATTGTTACGATTTTAGTCCAAATCAATAATTATGTGTTTTTACGTTTAAAATCTATTTTGCAGCTTATGACTTGACAAAATAAGTTATAATTTGAAACGAGTCCGTTTGGGTTCGTTTTGGGTTTAAAAGAAACCCGATGGGTTTAAAACTTTAGAATTTGATTTCAAGCTTATAAAGATGTTAAGAGAGTTTATATAAGTGGCTTATTATAACAACTTATGGATTTAGCTTATAGATTTTACGAAAATAAGCTTTTTAGGGTTTCACAGGGTTCGTTTGGTTTAGAAATTTTAACACGCATGGTTTGTGGTTCAAAGGTTTAATCAAGAGACTTTTATATGATATAACATGCCTTATGAAAGTTCTAAAACAGAAATTAAGCTTATTGAACAAGATTTAGCTTACTTGAGCTAAAATGGGTCGAAATGGGTTTTTTATGACTCGTACGCCTGGTAACGACTTCAAATGGCTTTTCCTCTTGGTTATTGGTTTCAATTCTGATCTTGGGGCTTCACTTCACTTCCTTAATCTGCCTTGGAACTCCATTTGAGTGTGTATTGTAGATTTGAGGTGTGTTTGAAGTTTGAGAGTGAATTTAAATGTGTTTATGTGTGTTCGACTTATATTGGTATCGAATGGAGTGGAGACCTTGGTCTCCACTCCATTAAGCTAGAGAGGTGGCAAGGTATGGTGAGGGCACGGGCTGCAAGGAGTGACAAGGATGGTTTACTTGGTGTGCAAGGAGAAGAGGTGCATTTTTCTTGGTGCCCAAGGTGATGACGAGGCTAGGGGTGACAAGGAGGTGATAAGTAGCTTACAAGGAGCTTATAGAGGTGCTTGTAATGCGTGGTGTGGGTTTAAACTAGTTTAGAACAAGTGTTTAAGGTGTACGGGTTTGATTAAGGTTGCGGGTTAAGGTTAGGGTTTAACCGAGCTAGGGTTAGGGTTTAAGGTTAATTAGGGTTTAATTTAGTGTTTATGATTAGTGTCTAGGATTAGGATTAAGGTTTAGTGTTGATTTAGGTTTAATGATTAGGGTTTTGTATAGAGTTTAGGATATTGGGTTTTTAGATAGAATTAGGGTTTAGGATTTGGGGTGTTTAAGGTTTAAATGTGTTGGTTTAGGTACTAGTAACTTGTGTTAATAAGTTTGTATGAAAACTAGAATGAAAATAGTTGGAAAAAAAGATAGTTTGAATCTATGCTTTATTAGTTTGTACATTCAGCAAAAATGAGTTGTACCTTGATTTAGGAGGGTAAATGTAATTCAAATATTGTTCATTGTAACTTTATGCTTTATAAACTTGTACATTTATTTTGTATGTAAACATTACATATAATTAGGGTTTTGATATAAACGTTTAAAATTGTTTTGATAAAATGTCATGGGAAGTACGTTAAATAGATAACGTATTTGGTTAAAATGATATTAGAACATTGACTTGACATATTAGGATGTTTACATGATATAAACATAGTTATAGTTGGCATTGGTTGTTGCGTGAGCTCGTTTACTTTGGTTATGTAAACAATGTTACATAATGGAATGCGATAAAACGAAAAATTTCCCCATACAAAGGTGATCATAATATAATAGGTAGATATTACATTGATGAAAATTTCGGGTTTTTATAAAAGTGTACTATATAAGTATTACGGAAAGTGTTTAAATTTATAATTTGATTAAGTATATCAATCGATGTATCAATTTTTCCACACGTATAACCTCTCAAAAAAATTCTTAGTTTCAAAATTTAATATATAACGTTAATACCTAAACAACTGTTATAATATGGCTTAAAGATCGTTTATGGTTCAAACACTTACTTTCCAGTCATGAAATAACTTCATCTGCAATGTATTAGAAATAGTTGGTTTTAAATTCTCTTCACCTGTTTTTATAGTTTCATTGTCAACATCATCATCATATTTTCTATTTTAAATAACTCGTTTTTCTTTAGCAATTGTTTTAGCGAAAACTAAAGCATCCTAAATAGCAACTTTTGATTTAAGAATGATATATGAGTAGATAAGAGATAGCTATAGAGTGAAAGTATGTTTGTGGTGTGAAAAACAACGTCGATTCATCAATGTAAATACACGACTTAATTTAACCTTTGCTAATTTTTCATGCAAAATATAGGCATTTTATATATACTAAATATATTCGCGCTTAAACTTCTACAACTTGTAAGCTAAAAAATGAAAACTAGAAACCAAAAAGCCCAAGACTTTGATTATTTCACATTTATCAGTTAATCGGGGCCTTGATTAATCGGACTTCTAAAGATGGCGGCAAAAAAACATGTGATTAACTATATATATATAAGGTCGTAGAAAATCCGGGGCCTTAAAAAATTAGGGGCCTAAAGCCCTAGCTTTACTTGCTTTACCCTTGAGCCACCACTGCTTCTTGTTGACAAAATTTGGTTAACCGTATTTCTTCTGAAGAAGTATAGAAAATGCTTTCACGTTTAGAATTTGTTTGTAATAAAGCAAACTGCTTTTGAAATTCATTTTCCATTTTATTCAAATCTAGTTTCACTGGATTTGCACTTGACATTGGTGCCATAGTTGGTTTTGTCTCAGAAGATGAAGACGGTGGACTTGCATTTGAAGAATTTTCAGAAGATATAAAAGAAGATGAGAAATATTTTTATTCAGCAGAAAATTCCTTTTGTGGAAAAAAATCTTTGTAAAGAGCATTTAACTTTTTGTAATCAATTGTCCAAACATTTTGTTTTTTTCTCAATAGAAATTGGATCTTGTGATTTCTGTTTCATTTTTACTTGACTCTTGGTTGCATCATCAAGTATATCCTCAGTATCTCTAACATTCACATGAATTTTCGAATCATCAAGGAAAAAAGCATCATATAATTTTGAAATCTGAGAAATTGTTTTCTTGAGAGTATAAGGATTTGTTTACCCCAAACCATGATTTACTTTTGAATCATAAAATAACATTGGTTTTGGTCTACGCATAAACATGCCTTGTAAGGAGTTACCAATTTTTAACACTACATCTTCATTCTTTTTAACTCTTACTTTAAGATCTAGAACAGTGTCATGATATTTATCTTCATTTTCACTCATTTTGCGTTTCAAAATTGACCGTGTCTTTTGAAGTTCCATAGTTTGTCTTTTTAACTCAATAACAGACAACTCTAATTTATCACGTTGCTGTTCTAAATCACGAATAATGTCTCGATCATGAATAAATTGAGATTTCGACTCCTTTGTTCAGCCTTAATATATTCGTTTTGCTTTTCGATCAGCCTTAATATATTCGTTAAAATACGTAGTGTTATTTCCTTTGTTCATTTCAAAAACCCGAACCTTTTCCTTTTACGACTTAAGCTGTTTAGTCAATACTGTGTTTTGTTGTTGAACTTTTTAGCAATTATTTGTTGTTTCTCAGCTTCCTTATACGCATTTCTAACTAATTGCTCTAATGCATATGATTCTTGAACATTGTTATCGTATTCAACACTGCCGCTATTAACATCTCCATTTAGTTCATCAAATATAATATTGATATCAATTTGATCATCACCAAATGTGTTGTGAATAACTTTAGGTTGTTACAGATACTTTTGTTGTTATGTATCTTTAGCAAAAAATGAATTTTCATAACTGGTGGATGGTGTTTTTACCTCGTTGAGAAATGCAGAATCATAGCTTGGCCCTTCATCAGAATCAAAGTTTGCTGGTTGAATCGTGGCCATCAAGCATATATTTGCACTTAATTCCTCAATTTCTTCCATCCATGAAGCATTAGAAAAGAGAAAATGATTCTGTTCATCGGTAATAATTACTCCTGCTTCATTCTGTTTTGCTAGCAATATTTGTTCCATGAAGTACTTTGAATCTCAAACTCTTGGCTTAGGACAATTCCGGGCATAATGACCTTTCTCACTGCAATTGTAGCATTGAACATTTGCAGCAGTTCCTGAAGACGTAGTTTGAAGAGTTCTCTGTATGTTTCCAGCATCATTTTGAACATTGGTACCCTCAATAACTTCCTCTTGAACATATGAACATCTTGTATTTCTACCATCGTTACCAGAATTCCTGCTTTGAATCTGTACTCTGTCGGATTAAACAATTGCTTGATTTCTAGTGTTGGAGGAAGTACGAAGACGATTATTTGTTGGGTTAGAGAAGCGTTGAGTGATTACACAAGCAAACAAATCATTGCAGAAGTAAGTGGGTCTTCAGAAGTGTTTTGTACTGCACCCCCTTGATAATCCTCATCATAATCAACCACTAAAGAAGGATGTGTGACATAGTAAGATGAGGTAGTCCTGGAAGAGGAACCCGTATGTGCTACCAATGTAAGAGGATCATGTGATTTTTCCAACTTCTTTTCTTTAGATGCATTTATAAGTTTCTCAAACTGTTGAAGGTAATAAAAAAATCATCTTATGAGTCTTCTGTTAACCTTTTTGCAAGACGAACTTAAGTAACATACTTGAGCCATTCGGGTTGCAAACAGTTTAGGAACTTCGTGTTGATAGTAACCGGAGGAAATTTGATGCCATTTCGTTCCAAATCATTCATTAACTAAGCAAAAAGATTATATACTGACACAAGTGCTTCTCCTGGTTCAACAACAAATTGATCAAACTCATTATTGAAACGTGTTTCCCTATCAACCTTGTTTTGTACAGTTCCTCTTATTAAGCGTTCAACTCTTTTCCACATGGCTTGTGCAGTAGTACAAGCATCCACAGAGTTATGTATGTCATTTGAGATAGAGATTAAAATCAAATTCATTGCTTCAATCCCAGCTTCATAGTGTTTCAAATCATATCCTTTTAAATCCTCTTCTTTTTTCATCCTTGGTGGTTTAGTTTCTGAAGGAGTGGATTCTTTAAACTCATATCCACCTTCATCAATTACTTTGTTAAGCCACTTTCTGTTTTCTCTCTTTCGATTGAGGTATCTTCTAAAACGACTTGCCCATGGTATATAACTACCTCTTTCAAGCATCGGAGGTCTAGTCTCAGAACCGGCATCAACAAGAGATTGTTGATGTGCATTAGGCGTCGACATATTTTGTGACTCAAAGATTAGATCTTTGTAGACCAAAAAGAGTTCTATTTGTGATCAACCAAAAACTTCAATACTTGTCAAGTATGACACATGTCACAAATTCGATTCCCAAATTCGAAAGTAAGAAACGTGTCTAAAATACTCAATTTCAGTAACACTGTTCTCGAACAACACTAATATAGAACAATAAGAATCTTGGACAAAACTTATTTCTGAAATTCGGAATCTTTCTTGGACAACACTAAACTCGGTAAGCTGAACCTCGGATAATACTATTTCTCGAAAAATACTATAACTAGGATAACACTAAATTCGGTAAGATCAAAATTCGATAAACACTCGTTTTGACAGAAATTTTTAATCAAAATTCGATATAACAATCACGATAAAACCGTAATAATATCAATTTTGATTAAATTTGATCAGTTTAAGATGTTTCGAATATGAATACTACAATTTCGATGAAACCGAAAATGTAATTTTCACACTTTTGAATTCAAAAATGACCACAATTTCGATAAAACCGAAAAGTATGATCACTTTACAATTCACAAAACTGTATGTTAATGTCAAAAATGATTCTTTTTCCCGTTTATCACAATTTCAATAAAACCAAAATTTTGACAAAAACGTAACGTGATATCAAAATTTATTTTCCTACCATAATTCTCGATAAAACCAAGAACTTGTGTATCTATTACAACGATTATGCTTATTTCCGAGTAGAGTAAATTGCAAAAATGGTCCTTGTGGATTGGCTAAATTGCAGATTTGATCCGTCGAATTTTGAAATTGCAAAAACAGTCCGTATTTTGAAGGTTTGGTTTCACTTTTGGTCCTTGGTCGAATTAAAATGACTAAAATACCCCTCTTAACAAACGATTTTTATAAAAGAACGGAGGGTTATTTTAGTCATTTTGGTTTGACTAAGGACCAAAAGTGGAACCAAACCTTCAAAATACGAACTATTTTTGCAATTTCAAAATTCGACGGACCAAATCTGCAATTTGACCAAACCATAAGGACCATTTTTTCAATTTACTCTTCCGAGTATGAAACATGTTTCTAATACACACTTTTCGATAAAACTGAAAAATGTGTAATAGATCAATCTCAGTAAGAAGTTTCAAAAATGATAAAAGCACCTAAAATATGTTTTTCAATAAAACCAAAAACACGTATATCTATTACAACTCAATCTAACAACAACCAGACTTCCAAAAATAAGACAACAACGATAAACTCCTTCGAATCAACCAATAACCTTGTTGAATTTGTAGAAAACGCATGAAGGATACCAAAATTACTCAAAACAACCAATACAATTACGTCTTGTCCTTAATTGTTTTCGAAAATGATTAGAAGCGTTTAATAGAACGTCAAAATTTCTCAAAATGCTCAAACCACTACTCGAAACCACCGAAATCCACCGAGAATCAATTACGTCATCCTTGATCACTTTTAAAATCATAAATAAGATCACTCTTAAACTCTAATGGCGTATGATACCACTTGTTAGGTCTTGTTTTAGCTTGAATCACATGATATAGAACGATTTAGGATAAAGAGAATTAAGAAAGGAAGGCAAGTCTTTCTCAATTTTCTAAATTTTATAAAAAAGAAAAAAATAAGGGAACGTGAGTTTGTTACAAGCCTTATCAACCTAATAGTGATTATGTGGGTATTTATAGGAGAGGGAGGTTAGCTTCCCATCCTTTATTTTCTTAATTTTGCAATCTGGTCCATATTCTTTGAATAATATGTTATTTTTCACTTTTAACATATTTCTCCTTATTACAAATTACTCTCTACTTTATAAAATAAAGACTAAACACTAATAATAAATAAAACCACTTAAAGTATCATAATCGACACTTTTATGATCCTAACAATCTTGACGCTTTCGACCCTTTATTTTTCCTAGCAGCTCTCGCTTTGTCCCTGCCCATTGTTCGTTGAATTTCCTGCACCTCATCTTCATCGTTGTCGCCAACATTAGTATTCAGATTAATACTAGCGTCCCCAGACTCTGTGTTGAACGAACTAGAACCAAATGACTTATGTCTCTTGCTACCCCCTCAGACTCTGTGGCAAATTTTGGAAGTTCTTGTTCTTTCCATTTTGGACTATCTTTTAAAACCTCCCAACAATGACGATATTTAAAGGTGTTTCCGGTTTTAACTTGATAGTGAATCATTGCCCTGTTAATGTAATCTTCGTCGGAGGCTCCGCTCTCCTGCGACATAGGCATGACGTTACCGTATACTCTACAAAACTGAATCACGACCACCATACTGTTTTGTTTTGCTCTCTATGTACTCCAAAACCTCACACCAAAATCTATGTTCCTTCATTACGTTACCATGCTTGATGTTTTCAAAAATGGTAACCCAACCTTTAGCCAACACAATTTCTTTCTCAGTTGTCCACGCAATTTGCCGGGATGCATCATCGCTTTGAATCATCCTCTTTTGGCGTGCTCTAACCAACTTATTCTTCTTCGGTGCCGAGGTCGCGACTTGTTCAATCGAAGATTCGTGAGGATTAGGTTCTTGCCAATAATCGGTGTTTTCTTGAAAAGAGTCTAAAAATTAAGGCGAGTACAACTCTTTGACCGAAAATGCATTAATCGGAGACACGACTAGATCTGTACGTTGTTGTGATGAC
This sequence comes from Tanacetum coccineum, assembly GCA_026074375.1. Lineage (NCBI taxonomy): Eukaryota > Viridiplantae > Streptophyta > Magnoliopsida > Asterales > Asteraceae > Tanacetum > Tanacetum coccineum. The sequence continues at coordinate 23,500 of BQNB010093025.1, forward strand.
GAACCACCCATTTGAGTTTGTGAGACGTAGTCTTGGTGGCTAAATGGGAACGAGCTTGGTTGTGACGAGTAATCTTGAAATGCGTTTGAGTGTGACTCGAAATCGTGAAACCCAAATTGTTTCGGTGCCGGTGCCGGGTTGTGGTATGGTTGGTTTGGGTAAGGTTGGTGATAGTATGATTATGGTCGTAATAAATTCGGGTTCGATGATGGGTTTTCGAGCCTAAAGGTGCCCTCGGGTGTCAGCGGATTGCTTCGGTTAGGGTTTCTTGGTTGATGTTTGTTGGGTCGGAGAGTGTTTTGGTGAGACATTTTTTGAAAATAAAATAAAGAGTGTGAAGTTTAAGGAGATTGTATATAAATTGGGAGAGTTGTGTATAAAAATGGATGAAGTGGTGGGTATTTATAGGCAAAAAGGGGGGTTTTAAATAAAAAGTTTTTTTATGTTGGCAACGGATAAAAACATAGGGGGCCCACATATTTGAAACTCACCTATGTGAGTGACTCACTGGAAAGGCATGAAAATCACGATGACTTTTGGGGGGTGGAAAGGAAGTCGCTCGCGACTTATAAACTCACTTAGGTGAGTTTGAGTCCATACCATCCAGCCTAAGTATCTAGGAATGTTTGGGCGAGAACTTTCTTGAGAAGATAAGCATAAAATCACTTATAAATAAAGTCAAAGAAAAATACAAGACTTGATATAAAGGGGAAAAAATTGTCATCACTCTTCCCTAAAGTAAGATTGTACATATTCTAATAATAGAAGGATATAATGCAATAAGATATTAGTTAGAGGTGGTAAAATAGGTGGGTTGGGTTGGGTTTGGGTCATGGGTTTGGATCTAGATGGGTCTGGGTCCAGATGGATCTTCTAGAAACATGGGTCTAGATGGGTCAAGTCTAGATGGGTCGAGTCTAGATGGGTTGGGTCCGGGTCTCAATGAGTTTTGGTAACTTAGAAAAAGCTTTTTTTAGAAACCAACGATTCTATATGTACTAACCGAAGTGATCCATAATCCATTTTTATACGTTTTAGACTGTTTTTGTTTGTTTTCGAACATTTTAGTTGGTTTTCGTACGTTTTGAAGGATTTCGTTCGTTTTCATCTGTTTTTGACCGTTTCGTACGTTTTCGTACGTTTTGAAAGTTTTCGTCCGTTTTTATCCGTTTTTGTTTGTTTTCGCCTGTTTTCGTTCGTTTTTACGCGTTTTCGTACGCTTTTTAAGCGTTATTATACGATTTGTTCTTTCTCATATGTTGTCTTACGTTTTTGTATGTTTTCATCCTTTTTGTCTGTTTTCATACGTTTTCGAACGGTTTTGAGCATTTTGAACTTTTTCGTACGTTTTCATACATTTTTTGTACGTTTGGTTGTTTTCATACGTTTTCGTTCGTCTTTATCCGTTTTTCTCTGTGTTTGTTCATTTTCGTTCGTTTCATACGTCTTTATTCATTTTCTTCTTTTTCTTACGTTTCGTTCATTTTCGTACGTCTTTATACTTTTTCATACGCTTTCATTCATTTTATACGTTTTATACGTATAAAAGCGTACAAAAACGGACATAAACGTAAAATACGTATAAAAAGGTACGGAAACGGACGAAAACAAACAAAAACAAACGAAAACGTACGAATACAGACGAAAATGCATGAAAACGTACGAAAACCTACGAAAACTAACAAAAATGGATGAAAACGGAAGAAAACGTACGAGAACGAATGAAAACATACAAAAACGTATGAAACGTACTAAAACGAATGAAAATGACCAAAGACATACGGAAAACATACGAAAACATTAGAAACGTAAGAAAACGGACAAAAATGTATTAAAAGGTACAAAAAGGGACGAAAACGTACGAAACATTAGAATACGTACGAAAACGGACGAAAACGTTTGAAAAGGTACAAAACATTAGAAAATGTACGAAAACGGACGAAAACAGAGAAAAACATAAGAAAATGGTCTAAAACGGACTTAAGCAGACGAAAACAGACAAAAATGGATGAAACCGTACAAAAACGAATGAAAATGTACGAAAACCTACGAAAACGGATAAAAACAGAAAAAAACGGATGAAAACAGACGAAAACATATGGAAACGGTCGAAAACGACGAAAACTTAAGTAAACGTACAAAAACGGGCGAAAACGCCCGAAAACGAACGAAAACGAAAGAAAACGAACGAAAACGGAAGAAAACAATGGAAAACGGAAGAAAACGATCGAACAAACAAAAATGACCGAAGACATACAAAAACGTATAAAAACGGACGAGAACGACTAAAAACGGAAGAAAACGAACGAAAATGGACTAAAACGTAAGAAAACGTACGTAAATGAACGAAAACGGACGAAAATGAACAAAAACATAAAAAACGGATAAAACCGGATGAAACAAAAAAAATACTTTTGACCTACCAGACCTGTTGGGAGACCCATCTAATATTAAGGAAGACCCATCTAGACCTATTGGGAGACCCATCTATAATTTTAAGAGAGGACATGCTAGACCCAACTAGACCCATCTATAATATTAAGGAAAACCCGGCTAGACCCATCCCCTAAAACTATGTACCCAACTAGACCCAAATTTAACAAATGGGTCTCAAATTGCCACCTCTAGTATTAGTGTACTTTATTGTTAGATGCTGGACACGTCCTTATTACCTTACGGGTATCCACTTTGTACTTAGCATATATAAGAGAATGTTTCAAAAGAGTAAATGTTATCTTTTGTAATTAATGTGAAACACATTCAAAACATTTACTCCTCCATAGATATAAGACCTGAACATTTAGAGGTTAGCATAATTCTTACTTAAACATTAGCTTTGGTTTATGCTTAAGTTAGTGAGGAAATCACCAAAGAAATTGTCATTTAATTTTTATTCCACAAACAATCTTGGTAAATTTATGATTCATTTATAATAAGAATTTAGACGTTGAAAATACTTGTGAAATCTTT
>BQNB010093026.1:2157-24147 GCA_026074375.1 Tanacetum coccineum
GCTTTTTGAAGTAACCCTTGTCGTACTTTTATTTTTGCAAAACAATTTCTTATAACCTAAGAAACCTTGCAACCTCGACAAGTCTTGGACTTATTGTTTATTCTGATAACCTTTATAAACCTCACAACACCGAATCAAACAAAGTACCTTGTGTAGTAACTCCCTTAAGTCTTCTACACCTTGTCGCGAACCCGGACAATCGAAGAACTCAAGAACCTATACCTGTCGATACAATGCTGCTCCTTGACGTCAAAAAACCTCAACACCAAAAACTTTTATTGTCGAGAACCTGGTAGCCCAAACAAAATAGAACCCTCATGTTCCTTCCAGAAAAACCAAACAACAAAGACCTCTTCTTGATCGATCCTAGTTAACCAGAGAACCCGCGAACCTGAGCTCTGATACCACTTGTAGGATTCGATCACCCTACAACCTGGTTACTAGTGCGGAATAAATCCGATCTTGAAGACGAACACACCCCAGCAGATTATGTATGACAAAAAAGAAAAGGATGCACAAGAATATAACCCTCAATATTATATGTTTATTGAGTAAGGAAAAGAATGAAGTACAAACCCCTCCCCCTCACATCCTTTTATAGAAATGAGGGAGAGAACAAACATGTTGGAAGAATTAATGTGTGAAACCCTTCCCCCCTCACCTCCTTTTATAGAGATGAGGGGGAGGATGGGCTTGGGTCGTAGAAAAACCCAATAATCTTAATATGGCTATAGTTAGAGCTAAATTTACACTAAACCCCCTAACCTACTGACTAAAGTGAATACTACATCTAACAATTTCCACCTTAGTATCACTATTAGTCAATACCGATACGCAGCACCTTCGACCTGCGCTGGAACCTCGGACCGGGAACCGCCTTTTACTAAGGTACCAGTTGTAATTCCTGCTACTAAACTTAGCTCATATCTTGACTCTGCCAAAAGTCCCTTTAGCCATATTTCCTTCTTCCAAATCCCAGTAAGCGTCATATACGCTGCTTTAGTGGTTTACAAAACCATCATGTACAGCATCATAGCTTCTCAGCTTCCTGTACATCCTTGTATCATAAACTCGTACCTTGTGATTGATCTACCCATGGCGTAGTCAAAATCCACAAAAACCTGTACGCCTGTCTGTAATCCATGATAAAACTTATCTAACATACCCACATCTGTAGATGCTATGTCAAGTCTTATGTAGACCATCTGATACTCCTGGCTTCTAACCGCATATCTACATGACCACTTACCATTCTTTTCCAAATCACATTCCCTGATAGACTACCCTCCAACGACAGTATGGAGTGCCCCTTCAACAAAGTCTATACCAACTTTTCATTGTGAATCATGGACTATGACACCCTTAGAGTATTACCACTCTAATCCCTGATGATCTCTATACAAAGTATATTTCCCTTTGCTTTAACCAGCAAACCCTTGGTAATCCAAATCTCAGCCTCGCATCTGCAAGAAAAACCATACCATCTATATAGAGAAATAGATGTATGAACATACCTGGTGTAGACTCCCAGTAATAGCCATCACTGTCGTCACTACATTTTTTGCAACCGTTGCTGAGCACATATACATTTGATCGAGCATCCATATCATCTTTCAATCTAGCCTTCCACTTAGAAATTACCTCACAAGCAACTGTATCATTGAAAGTTAATGACTCATGTGCATAAATCTTCTCCACTACAGCAACTGCAAAAGCAGCCTCATTATTGTCTTCTCTATACTGAATAGTTCCCATACTGAGTGTTGCTCCCTATCACGTGCTGGATGATAGTATATCATATCTTGAGTTTGTACTTCCTGTGAACCAGCTCCTTGATCGATATTCTCCTGAGGTTCCACCTTAAATGTATGATCCTAGCTGTTTCACCTTAAACTCAAATTCATGCAACACCTGCATTGAACCCGTACCTACACCAGAACCAATGAAAGTTTTCTTATATTCTCCACTTTCATTGAAACCCATATTCCTGTAAAGCACTACCTTTCAAGTAACGTCATCTAACCTCCAAAGCTTATTACCCACTATACCTTTTACGGTATCCTAGGAATATGCACTTAACCTTAACCGGTTCAAGCATCTCTTGCTTAATAGCAAGCCAACCAAAAAACCCTAACATATCTACATATCTTAGGATGTGTCTGAATCCAATTCGATGATGAGGTGACCATTCACTAATATGCTAAGACATGGAAGTATCTTCTGCCCCGAAAAAACCTTGGACAGACGAGTCTGAATCAGAAAAAAACGTACTTAGCTCAAGAGTGACACGTTTGTTCCTTAACCATCCCATTCTGCTGCCGTTTCACGCAACACCCAAATGTTTGCGCGACCCACTCTTCGGTACATTGTGTGTGGGGACCTCTGATTACAAGAGTCAGAACATTACTCGTCTTGATCTTCCACCCAGTCTGATATTCCTTTTTCTGCTCCTTTACCCAGCAGGCCGTGTTTGTCTTTTCTTCAGGTTGCTTGTCCTCCAACTGTCTTTGAGCCACTGCAGTATCATCATTACTAACCTGAAAAACCTCAGCTTTACGATCCCCTTGAGCTCACATGCAGTTCACCTTCAACCTAAACGTTTTTTAATCATTGTACTTCCATGGACTCCTGTTTTAAACTCCTGGATCCACAGTTTGTTTGAACCCAACTTGTTTTGAACCTCCATGCTTTTGTACAATATTCCCATCAAGCTTTTCGATGTTTAACCTAGTATTCATACTAGTCATTCTTTTAACCCTTTGCTAACCATTTAACCTTTTGTGAATTTACCTACACAAAACACGATCTAGCAAAGTAACCTGTTTGTAAAAAATCCTTGCTTTATCGATATAACCCTAAGAATAACCCTTCTTAGATATCGATCAAACCAAGAAACCCTTCAAAAAACAAAACCCCTTCTTAATCAAATATCGATTAAACCTTGAAAATCAGACCATCCTATCAAATCGGCAACCCTTGATTCAAGAAAGTACCCGACGCTTTTTGAAGTAACCCTTGTCGTACTTTTATTTTTGCAAAATAATTTCTTGTAACCTAAGAAACCTTGCAACCTCGACAAGTCTTGGACCTATTCTCTGACCCTTTGTTTATTCTGATAACCTTGTGATATAAACCTCACAACATCGAATCAAACAAAGTACCTTGTGCAATAACTCCCTTAAGTCTTCTACACCTTGTCGCGAACCTGGACAATCGAAGAACTCAAGAACCTATACCTGTCGATACCCTGCTGCTCCTTGACGTCAAAAAACCTCAACACCAAGAACTTTTGTTGTCGAGAACCTGGTAGCCCAAACAAAATAGAACGATCATGTTCCTTCCAGAAAAAATGAACAACAAAGACCTCTTCTTGATCGATCCTAGTTAAGCAGAGAACCCGCGAACTTGAGCTCTTGATACCACTTGTAGGATTCGATCACCCTACAACCTGGTTACTAGTGCGGAATAAATCCGATCTTGAAGACGAACACAAACTGTAGATGAATGTTTGACAGGAGAAGAAAAAAGATGCAACAAGAATATAACCCTCATTTGATATGTTTATTGAGTAAGGAGAAGAATCGAAATACAAACCCCTTCCCTCACCTCCTTGTATAGAGATTGAGGGGAGCGAGAAACAACACAAGTTGGAAGAATTAATGTGTATAAACCCTTCCCCTTCACTCCTTTTATAGAGATGAGAGGGTATTATACTTTCGTAATAATTATATTGTTGTTGTTTATTTCGGATGATGGGCTTGGGCCGTAGGGAAACCCAATAACCTTAATATGACCGTGAAGTCAGGTGAACACTATATTTTAAAAACTGTTTTGGGTCTTTCTATTTATAAACACTTGGGAAACTTGTTTTAAATCATATTTAGAACTTGAAAAAACTTTAGAAAAAAAGTATATAAGGGTGATAAAACTTTATAAACTCATATGAATGTAGTTCATATCATATTGTAAACCTAAAGCGTCTTATTTAATTAGGTCACGGTTAGGACTCGTGTTTCATTGAACTTACGTGTATTTCCCGATTGTATCATTTTGATAAGGTGAGTTTCATAGCCCCACTTTTACTTGTTTAATACACGTTTTAAACTATTTTGGGTGAGAATACAAGCTCTTTTATTTTAAATCAATACTAATACTTTTCAAGACCTTGTGAGTTTCATAGCCCCACATTTACTTGTTATGAACTACAACTTTACTTGTTTTGAAATACTTTGGAGTGAGAATACATTGCTTGCTTTTGCTTACGGACACAAGTACTTTAAACTTTTACATATTGCCTAAGTTACCATATTGCCATGAAGTCCCCACTATCATGAACCGATAATTACCTTGTATAAGCACGAATGTTGTGGTAGATCTATTGGTGTTGACAACCGCCGTCCGGTTATGTAACAACGGTTACCATGTCAAACGGGCGCATTTCATTTGAGGTAGTACTGGGGTGTTTTGGCAAAACATCGAATTCCAGGGCAGCGACTTGTAACAACTTGATCTTTGGTTAAGGCTTCGGTGTCATGAGCTTAGTGCAATAGTAATACTTTTCGTGTGATATTGTATTAGTTAAAATAGTCACACACTCGGAAACCTTGTAGTCGACACTGAAACTTTACTTAAACCTATTAACTCACCAACTTTATGTTGACGTTTTAGCATGTATTTCTTAGGTCTACTTGGCTAGCATGTTGGAGTCTTGTGTTAGAGTCACCCGGTTGGGGTTGCGCCGCATTGAAGATTTCCTGCATGAACTTAAATCATTTGATTGTATTTCAAACTATCCTTTATCTTTGTTGTGAAACTATGGAACATGCTTTGTTAAAAACTTATTATTTCAAATGAATTAAATGATGTACTTTTAAAACGACTCATATAGAGGTCGTTCTTTATAACTTGTGAATTTGTGTTATCAACGTCATCCCCTAGGTTACCTTCCGCTGCGATATTTTAGGGGTGTGAGAAACGTGTCCTAACCGCGACCTAAATAAACAAGACGTATTAGGTACAATACGATATGATCTATATGCATATGAGTGTTTGAAAGTTTTATCACTCATATAAACTTGTAGTGTATTTTTATAAAGTTTCTCGTGTGAAAAACACTTAGAAATAACAAGTAATACACTTTTACACTAAGGCCGAAAATATGTGGGTTGTCCAGAAAAGTACCCGATTTTAAACGGTCATATCTCACTCTTTGCTCACACTTAGATCTATGTCTTGCCTTTCCAAATTGTATGGCTACTCTTCCAGATTCAAAGTTTAAAGCATTCAAAAAGTTGTTGCAAGACTCGAAGTCAGCAGCTTGAGTTGCTGGATAACTACTTTTGTAAAATTTGTTTGAAAATGCTAAAAAATTCCATAATTTATAAACCTGTACAAAAATCTTCCAAAAACATTATAGTACATTGTTGTGAAAGGAAATTTTCCAAAAGGGTTGTTTAAAGTGGTTAAAACGAGCTCACAAGTAGACCTATTTTTCTAGGCAAATTTAGGGTTTTATTACACTAAGTTTAAAACAACTTTCAACAAAAAAAAATCTATAAAGGTGATATGAGATGATGCTTAATAAGTTACATAAATGTAAAGTAAGTTAAATGAGTTGCTTACAAGAATTGGTGGTGATTAGAAAGTCAAGAAGTGCACAGGAACTTAACCCGGAAGCTAGAAAACCCTAATTTTGAAGTACCAAAACCCTAGTTCTTGTATAAACCCTTAAACAAGATATTGAAAACCCTTGTTTGAGCCTTGTTTTCTGCCGAGATTAGTGAGAGAAGAGTGAGTGTTTTTTGTGTTTGAATGAGTGATGAATTAACTAGCAAGAAGAGTCTTCTCTTATATATTATTTAGGGTAAAGTCAAAAGTATCTTTGAAAGCATCTCTTTTTGTAACCCCTAATGTGGATTGAGTGTGCATGGGGAGGGGAAATATCCCTTGAGTCGTCCAAATGAAAGACAAGGGGGGAGACACTAGGTGAAAGGACTTGGCTTAGATTGTTTGTTATTGGTTTAGGTTAAGCATGTATAAGGATGGGTGGTTTTACAAGGCAAAAGCATGGTGTTGGCTTTCCCCTTTGGGGTGGCCAGTTTCTAGAAGGACAAAGGGGATGGAAAAACATTTTTGAAGTGTAAAAATACTAGTGTTAATAATACATCAAGGTGGTGAGGGTATTGAGTATGTTGTGCATGCATGCATGTAATATAATGCAAGTATGAAAGACTTACGTAAAATTTGTAAAACCATATGCAAATGACTTATAGATCATGTTCATGAGAATAATAATGTACTTGCTAAACGTAGACTAATCATAGTCTAGAGACGGAATACGTTTAAAGATGTTTCTTGTTATACGCTGGATAACCTAATGGTTATAAGTAAAATCAAGTATTCACGTGTTCAAAGTAAAACGATTCAAGTTATTAGGTAAATGTTAACCTGAAAAATGTCAGTTGTCACAAATGTTACCAAGATGATAGTGACACAATTCTTAAACAGGTTAATGAAGCACGAGTCATGACAAGCACAAGAGTTGGGCGATCATCAAGATAGATGATGATGATGACGATGAATATGGTGATGATCAAGATGGTGAATGATATCTAACGAAAAATATACTTATTAAGCAAGGAGAAATGAAGACAATTTTCTCCTTTTTGTGTAACTTTATATGTATCTTGCTCACATGAGCTACCGATTTGGTAATCTCATAACATTAAAAAAAATTCTACACTCTGCGGCAACGCATGAGTGGAAATCCTTGTTCTCATTATTGTCCAAAAATTCATCATCAAGAAACTAAGAATCGCTATTTATGTTTTCACGTTTTCGTTTTCCTTTCTTGTTTTAATATAAGAATGCAAGTAGAACAAATGCAAGAAAATAAAACTAACGGGGCATCAAAAATAGGCATCAATAATATACGTAACATTTAATAATATCAATTCCACAATCAACACACAAACACAATCAGCCATATGTTCAAGAAAAAAAGTAGCAAATCACCTTGAATCAAAATAGATAGCCCGAGTTCGTCATTCAGTGAACGCTATAAATAAATACACAAAAGTCATGATAAAGCAAAAACAACCAAAGAACTAACACGTTCTAAAAACAAAGCATATAATCTTTAGAGACACAAACCTAATGGCAACAATTATTTGGAGAGAGCAAACCGTCGCCCCAAAAGATACGAATATGTGATACTGATCCAAAGATGTTAAACAAAGAAGATAAGGGAAAATGATAATGGAATACACATGTTAACTATGCATTTAACCCTACTAGTTAGTTACCCGCGTATAGCTGTGGCAATAAAAACTTTACTAACGTAACTTTTTACGCAATTTCTTACCCGCTTAGTAATTTCGTTTCACAACACTTTGAATGTATGTGTTCGTTGTATTTGTTCGTTTGGGTTTTCCGTAGCTTTCCCGCAACACCATATTAACATCATCATTCTCGCATGTAAAAAGACAACACTCTCTCCGAAAATATATAGTTTTAACGTATCAAGTTTATATTTAATTAAGGTTAAAGTTGTAAAAAATATAATCAACATAAAATAAACTCACTAAAAATGTAAAAAAAATTTATAAAAATATATTAAAATGGATGTTGAATTAAAAAGCACAAAATTTTAAAAAATATGGTGAAATCAGATCTTAATAAAATTAAATTGATAAAAAAATATTTCAATATGAAAATAAATATGATTTTTTAATCAAAAAGTGACACATGTCACCTTATGATGTGATTCCCTAAAATGAGATGGATGATCAAGATTGCACCTCCTTATCTTAATGGGTCCCACATTATAAATGTTTTATATAATACTAGTTGGATACCCGCGCATAGCGGCGGCGATAAAAATTGCTAACCCAACTCGCTTCGCAATTCCTTACCCGCTTAGAGAATTCGTTTGTTTGGGTTTCCGTAGCTTTCCCGCAACATCATATTAATATCATTATCGCTTGTATAAAGACTCACACACTCTCTTACCCATCAAACATTGTCTCAAAAAGTATATATCTTTTATGAATCAAGTTTGTATTCAAATTAAAGTTAAAGTTGTTAAAAAATTCAAAAATAAACCCACTAAAAATGTGAAAAGCTAAAAATTTATAAAAATATATCAAAATGAATATTGAATTAAAGATCACGAAATTTTAGAAAATATGATGAAATTAAATCATAATAAAAATAAATAGATAAAAAGATATGTCAAATTGAAAATAAAAGTAATTTTTTAATTAAGAGTCATGAAAAACGGTTAAATCGTGAAAAATATTTGACCCGAAAAAATTTTGAAACCGGGAAAAAAAATTGTAAGTGCATACCCTAACTTGAATTCATGAATCCGCCACTGAAGGTGAGAAAGTTGATGAAAGTTGACAATGTCTTTTACTCAAATCAAGTTAACTTGAATAAATTGGTTTTGATATAAAGAAATTAAAGTCGGAAAGCCTTCATTGTGGACTTCGGTTACTTTTACCAAAGGCGATTTCCGATCTACCTTCCGGCGGGTTCAAACGCCATCATTACTTTTTCAGATCTATTTTCAATAACTCATCTATTCATCACCACTCAATCCCATGAATTACCTTTAATCTAAAAAAATAAAAAATTATTTGAATCTTTAATCTTGGCGATCCGAATGTAATATCATAGATGGGACACTATAGTTGGGACGTCATAGGTGGTTGGTTCGCGGAAACTTATCCTTTAAATATATATATATAAATATAAATAAACTCAAGGATCAAGATCTACGAAATCAATAAAACCGGAAGCAGTATAGAGTGTTCCTGGGTCGTTATGTCCCAACGAGGCTAGAGATGGAAAATCGAAAGACGATTGATGATTTGTGTTTGAATGTCACAAGGAATGATTGGGCACAGAAACTGATAAAAATAAGGAAAAACACATAAAAATAGCAAAGAAAATAAGCTGGGATAAGAATCAAAACTAGAAAAGGCAAAAACGCTTAAAACTTTTACACTAAAGCACAAATAAGCTCAAATAAACTTAAAACAAATCAAAATAGGCTAAACTAACTCTAAATAACCAAATACAAAAAGCAATTAAGCTAAATTAAACAAGATAAACACGACAGTACTAACAACAGTACTAACAGTTTTAACTACCAGTACTAACTTGGAGTTAGTACTGCTAGGCTAAAGTTAGTACTGTTAGCTTAAGGTTAGTACTGCTAGGCTAACAAGACTTAAAGAAATAATAAATAAGCAAACAAAGCTAAAACAGAAGTTCACCTAACCTTAATAAGCACTTAGTAATTGGAATAAGCAACTAAAATGATAAATAAGCTGAAAAACTAAAACTGAAAAACTCTTAAAATATTTTGAAAAAGGAAAATAAGCTTAAATAAGCTTACCCCTAAAGAAAGTAAAGGAAAATGGTTTAATATACTCTAAAAAGCTAATCTAATCTTAAATAAGTAGAGACAATAAGCTAATAAGCAGAAATGGACTAACAGTACTAACTAAAATGAACTACCAGTACTAACTTTGAGTTAGTACTGCTAGGCTAAAGTTAGTACTGTTCCTAAAATCAACTAGCAGTACTAACTTGGAGTTAGTACTGCTTGTTCAAAATAGCCTTTAACATTTCCAAAAATCATTTTTATTAAAAACAGATTATCAAATAACAAAGTAAAACACTTATAAGCAATTATTAATCAATAATAAGCACTTAAATAAGCATGAATTGGTCTAGCAGTATTAACTTAAAACCAACAGTTGTATTAAATAAACTAGCAGTTCTGCAATAGATAAGTAAAGTAAGAAAAGAAAAGAGACTTACAACACCCCTTGCTCAAAACAGGGCTAAATCAAGAATCTACAAGCTCTAACTTGAGGAAAACAAGTTAGTGAGAGTCCATAAGCCCATCCAGAACTGGCTTATCATCCATAACATAAGCTGTGGTATATTTGAGAGTGATTTGTGAATACAAAACAATAAGATTAAGTAACTTAACACTGATATTGATTTAAAAACTTCAAACTTGCATTAATTTTGAAAGTGTTACAAAGCTGGAAATAAAAGCTGTAAATAACTAAAAATAAGCTAAGTTGTATTAAAACTTAAAAACTAGATAAAAACTAAGACTAGGTGCCTCCAAGGCTTACAAAAAGCTCTATTTATAGCCGAAGTCTTGGACTTGCAGCTTGTGCTTCTTTGGAGAGCAAAAACGAAGTGTGCTTGTTGTGTGAGGTGAATCTAGAGCAAATCCCAGCCTTTGATTTCTTTTGAGCTTCTTTGGAGACAATCTCAGCCATCGAAGTGCTTTGGGAATGGAGAGGGATTGCCAACATGGACTTTATAAAGCTGGGGGGAAAAAGTAGGGTGGATGAAATGATTTGGTAGGATGTTGAGTGATTTTGCAGGAGAAGTATGGGAGCAAAACAGGATGCGGGCTGGTTTTGGTATTGGCGGGAGAAAAGTTTTATACAAGTTGGGTTGTGACAGAGAGAGGTTGAAGATGATTAAGGGAATGTTTGGTTTGTGTACAAGAAAAGCCCCTCCACATCTTTCTTCTTTTCATTCTCTTTTTCCCCTTTCTTTCTTTTATAAATGAAGTTTCCCAAATTGGCATAATCAGCCCCTGCCTTTGTTTCCTTAATAATATAACTTAGGGGTTTGGCATTTTTGACCCCTCAAGTTATATTTTTCTTTGCTTTTTCTTCTCGGAGTAGACTTGACTTTGATTTGGGCTTCGCTTTCACACCCTTTTCCATCCCGCGTCCTGTTTTGTCTCTTTTTGATTGGTTTTTCGTCTTTTTGTGAGATATCCGTTCCTGCACAACACAATTCACAACACAATTACAAAAACAACATTATTTGGCATTTTGAGTCCGTTTTTGGTTATTTTAGCTCATTTTTAAAGGTAAAAGGTATGTGTGATTAAGCACATACCAGACAACCTCATCTAATTTGGTTTCCGAATTTTGTACAATAGGTTAAAAATCACCATTGGTAATAACATGTCAAAGATCTAGATCTTTTGATTTAACATATGTCTCGAATCTATTTTTCCAATAAATAAAACTATCGCTTTCAAAGAGTGGTGGTCTTTGCATAGATTGCCCTTCTAGATATTTGTCGGAATTCATAGATCGATCCAAGCTTTAAAATACAGTATATTTTAAAAATCTTGAGTGACCTTGCTCTGATACCAATTGTGGAAACTAGAAGGGGGGGTTGAATAGTTTACACGTTTGTTTTACGTTTTAAAAGTTTACTTTCAAAAATGTTTAGATCCAAGTTATATGTTTAACCAATTCACAATATGAACAAGCAATAACACAATAACGTGACACATCATCAAAATGTGCAAATGAGAACACTTTATGTAAGTACACGTACCAAATCGATAATTGTTTCAGTACACGTACCAAATCGATAAATTAGGCAAAGTTCATTGGTATTCTACGACTTTATCCCAAGATTTTATAGTGGTTCGGCTACGAAGCACCTCTTCGCCCTACTCCACTCCCCGAGTATCCGACTCGAGATTTCACTATGTCAACAAGCTCCCTTTAGACGGAGAAAACCGTTTACACGTCGCTTACGTTATTTTCCGACACTAAGCTAAATGTCGAGTCCTAATCTTAGCTAGAACCAATCTACCACTTTCACAAGATATACACACTCACAAGATCTACACTATCAGATCTACACAATATCTGAATCACACAAATACACAAGATAAATGCAATAGAGGTTTGGTACTTAGAAGAAAAAAAAAGAGATCACTAATTAACACTTCGTTTCTTAACGAATACGAGTGTTCTTCTCTTGCACTTGAATGGGAGGGAAGAGATGAGAAGAATATATTAGATCACTTGAAACAAGATCTAAGTATGTTAGTGATCAAGAGTTTTAGTGAGAGAAACAAGTTTTAGAGAGAGAAAGAAGAGACTGAAAAATTTCGTGCAAAAAGGAATGATTTTTAACAAGGAGTGGACCAGTATTTATAGACAGAAAAAACCAACGATAACTAGCGACAGTCCTGGTGGTCCCATATATATAAGGGGGCCGCCAGGCCTATAAGGGGGCCGCCAGTAGACTTCGCTCTTTTTTTTGTCTTTTTGTGATGAAGGTTGTATCTGGTATAGAAGCTTCCATTTTAGGAGGAAATTTTGAATTTTAAATTTTAAGGTTTTAATAAAACTTTTCTTTTAATTAGAAAATATTTTTTATAATTAATTTTGTGAAAATCTTTTATAAAAATATAATGGATGAGAGAAAAATATTTTCTTGATCACTAATCATGCTTATTGATTTGTTTGTTCATACCTTAAGTGATTACTAATCTTAGAAATGGAATTTTACGATTAATAATTTGTAAACGTTTAATTTTATCGTAAACGTTTTTACATTTTGTTATTATCAAAATGTTGAGAGGTCGAAAAATATAAATAACGTTTTTAGACATTATTTGTATTAACAAACAACTTAATAAGCTAAGCAAGAACTGGATAAGCCAAAATAACGACAAGTAAACACTTAAACAGCTTATTTAAAACAAGCAACGACAAAGCACGAGATTAAGCTTTAAAATCAAGCTACTAGATGAGACTAATTAGCTAAAACGAGATCTAGTACGAATAAGCTAACACCGAAATGAAGAGTAAACATATAAACTGATTATAGTTCCTAAATAAGCACTAATAAGCAACTAAATCAGATTCTAGAACTCTAGATTAGCTAAAAACACTTAAACTACTTAAATCTCAACACGAATAAGCAAATAAGCTAAATGAAAACTTGATCTAAACAATATAAGCTCAACAAAGACGAGTAAGCTATATAGAAACTTATTAAATCAGATATAAAAAGCTTCTAAGAAAACTTACTAAGCTAAAGTACGAAAATAAGCTAGAACTAAACTTATTCTAGCTTATTACCAACGAAAATCCTTAAAATCGTATAAGATGAAATCAAATAAGCTTTTAAAACTTATAGGATAAGATCTGGAAGATTTTTAGGAGTTTTGAAATGAAATAAACTGAGAAAATAAGCTTATACGAGTAGCTTATTTTAGATTAAGCTAGTAAGAAAAGTGAAAATAATCTAAAAATTACTTTTATTAATCAATCTTTAAATCTTGTTACAAATACCCAATAAGCTGAAAAGAAAGCTTTTACAATAAGCTATGAATGACAAATAAGCTGAAATCTAACTACAATAAGCTGAAAATGAAATAAGCTAAAACTAAACTAACCTATTCCTAAAATCTAACTAGCCCCCAAATGTGGGGGGAGCGGATTGCTTAAATAGGAGTCCAAAGGGTGATTTTTGTAATTTCACCCAATGATTGCAAAATAATTCAGCCAATGATTAGCATTTGTGTGCGTTTCCTCGGATCGAATGAAATCTGCAGGCCTAATCTACCGTTCCTCCTGTGACACGTGTACTATTAATCATTGCTTGATTTGTACGCCTCTTCTTGTCCGTTTGATCACTATGCAGATTTTGAAATGAAATGCAAATTAGCCTCGCCATGTGGCTTAATATTAATAGTCCAAAATTAGATAGTGGGGAGTCACGTGCCCCATTGGATTTAAGTTAAGCTCACGTGAGCATGCTTCCATTCTCTTTTCATTTGCAGATTGCATATCAATTGTGGTATCTCATTCTCTTTTTGGGCATGGCGTATCTCATTTTGTTATTGGGCCAAGCTTAATTGTTGAGCCATTGATACATATGGGTCGGTCTGACCCATATAAATGGTGTCGGGTCAGCCCAATAAGAGATGAAGGCACTGTCGGACTCGAATTCTCGTGCTCTTTCTAGTGGCATGCTCGGGGGATTTTTCTAGCTTAGTCTTGATCTTAAATAATAAGTACTCTCGATCCAAACGAACCCGAAAATACCAGTTTTTGCTTTGTTTTTAATCCTTTGTAGCTGCAAGACATAAAAATACCAAACAAACATATTTGCAAGATAATTATCCATATTTTAGTATTTTTAGTCCAATTTTTAGTGTTTTACGGGGTTATAAGGATGTGTGTTTTAGCACACATCAATTACATAGATCATGAGGGGTGTGAACTATGTGTTTTACCCCATCTAGTTTTCATTGTTTCCTTTTTCTCTTCTCCCACCATTATCGTCATTGTTAAAAATTCTTCGAGCTTTTTAACTGTTTTCTCTGCATTGTGCCCTTCTTCGAGGAACTTTTAGGCTTTCAGGTTAGGCTTTGATCCTTCTTATTTTCCATCATGAGCAATATTACAGATATTAAGTATGTTCTTACTCAAAAGGGTCTTGACACTTTTTGTCTTAAGTTTCATATTCCCGAGAGTGTTCATCCAGAATTACCTAGTCGTAACCAAACGATGCATGAAAGACCCGTTGGGAATATTGGTGTTTATACCATATTCTTTGAGTATGCCAACTTCCGGTTACCTCTTTCCACTTTCCTTGTTGATGTGCTTAGGTACTTTCACATCAATCTATCCTAACTTTATGTTATTGCGGTAGCCAAAGTTTCTCACTTTGAGATCTTATGCCGTGTTTATAGCATTGAGCCAACAATTGGGTTGTTCCGCTGTTTTTACGTAAATTCTAAGAACAAGAGGTGGATGTCTTTTAGTGAACGTTCTGATAATTCGACCGTATGTTATACCAAACCCTTAGATTCGCTCAAACATTGGAATGGCTACTTCTTCTGGGTCGATGCCTTTGCTTGCCCGGTTTCCTTTCCATGGCATACTGATAAAAATGTTTCTAGAGACCCTCTTCCTAAGTCTACTAAGTTTAACGTGGACGATTATGCTGTCCTTGTTGCACATCCTGCTCCATTCCAGAAGTTTCCGAAGCCATTCCTTTGTTTGGTCGGAATGAGTCGTTACTACACTCTGGATGAGGATACTTATCTCAGGTTTCTTCATGACAACGGAGAAGGTGGGTGTTTGTCACTATACATCGTTCACCTTGTAGTTTTTGACCTTGTTTTTGACTATTTGTTTGTTTATGCAGATATGGACTTGTTTGCTTTTATCCATGTTGTGGATCCTACTAAATTAAAGATTATCAAGAGAGATCGTGCTGAGGGGGAAAGGAAACTTCTAGACTTCACCGTAGGGCGTGTGGTTCTGCTCCTACCGGTTGTCCCAGCCCGCGCCGAAGGTGATTTGGAGGCTAGTGTGGACAGGTTATTTGATGAGGGTGGCATCACGGATTAGGGGGATCCTACTGTCGGTAGAGGTCATAATGCCGTGATTAAACCGGTCACGAATGTTGAAGATATTGCTGCTGAAAATGTGACTGCTGAAAGGCCTAAACGCCAACGTAAGAAAAGGCCAGCGGTCACGAATGTTAGTGGTTCTTCCTATCCTCCTAAGAAACTGAGGGGGTGGGGGTCACGGAACTTCTAGTGGGGTTGCTACTGGCGGTAAATCTCTGTTTGTCATCAAATAGCTATTGGCAAGTAGCATTCTGAACGCTGAGGTTGGTGTCAAGGCTATGGCCACCATATATTTAATTACCTCTTTAATAGCTGCCACGCCAGAGCATGAGGATGGCGATCCCACTAATTCTGTTACCGGGCCCAATCTATGTACCATTGGTCCGTCCAAAAGGTTCTTTATTTCTTCAGACTCTTCCCATCGTTCTAGTACCAACGCTGCTGAAGTTGAGGTTGACTCTTTTATCAGGTCTGCTTCTCCTCTTCCGGTGATGACTAAGGCTGTGGTTACCACTAGTATTGTTAGTGCTCCTTCCATTCCAGTTCCAGAAGCTGCAGCCAAAATTACTCCCCCGGTTCAACATTTATTTTTCATGATTCCAGTTCTGCAAGTACTATAAGGCTGGACGTTGCGGGTCCTTCCCATCTTCCTAGAAAGGAGCTTTTAATAGGATCCCGGGAGATAAACTCTGAAACTTTTCATGAGGTTTTTGTTTCGTAGTGGAATGTACCTAATGATACTTTGCTGGATGATCATGATATTTCTTGGGAATTCATTGACCACTTGGCTCCTCCCGTATTATTTGCTCAGATTCGTGAGATGGATTATCACTATTTGTTTACGGAGTTTAATGTTGGGACCACTCGTCAAGCTTGCCTGCATGCGAAAGTCAGGATGCGAACTGAATATTGCCTAAGTGAGAGGAGGAGATTAGAATCTGAGTGTGAGAGACAAGTTGAGTTGTTGAAGGTTAGGGATAGGGAGATTGAGAACCTGGAAGCTTAGATTTTGCTAAAGGAAACTAAATCCGCAGAGGCCGCTCGCCTCCGTATTCAGGTATATGTTTTTGAAGCTGCAGAGAAGGTGCATGCTGACGAACTGGATGCTTTAAAACAGAAGAGTGTGGCTCTTGAGGATGAAAGGGATTCTCTTAATGGGAAAATCACGGAGCTCTAATCTTTAGTTTTTGCCAAGGATCTTGAGCTTAAGGATTTTAATGTTACTGTGTCCTCTCTTAAGTCTCAGAATGACGGCCTTGTGGATCAGGTATGTATCCTGAAACTTAGATGCCTTATATACTTTCTTTTTTTTCCCTTATCTGTTTATACCCTTACTATTGTAGGTGCATGCGTTCGAAACTACATGTTCCAGCCTATGTGATCAGGTTTCAGGGTATGATCGATTAAAGGAGCAGATTGAAGAATTCCAAGATGCTCAAATGAACATTGTCAATGATAAAGTGGCCAAGTTAGATGCCGATCTTATGGAGATGGCTCTTTATCTGACGGAGAAGTTTTATCCTCATCTTCTTACCACTATATCTGGCCGGAGGTGACTTCTGACCCGCGGCCTGAAGCTTGCTGTTGTTAAGTGTTTAAATTCGCCAGAGTATCTTGCGGCTTTGGGAGCAACTATCAGCCGTGCTATTGAGAAGGGAATGCAAAGTAGACCGTCGGCCGGTATTGATCATGGAAAGGAAGTTAGGAGTCTGGCAGATGTTGTCGCTTATAATCCTGCTGCAAAAGCGGATTATAATTCTGCCCTGCAGAGGCTCTGTGAAGTGGATTTCCCTTTGCTTGCTGAACTGAGCTCCCACAAGGATGCAAGTGTTGAGGATATTATGAACCTACTTCTCCTGGAAAGTCCCCTTAAGGATGCTCTTGGAATGAGCAATTTGCAGCCTAATGTTGAACAGCTAATGCTTCCTATTCATCGGTCTGAAGATCAAGTGGTTCTTGGCGAAACCTCTCTGTCATTTGCTTTGAGTGTTTCCCACTCTCGAGTTGAAAAGATTAGGGAAAATATTGCGGCGTGATGGTCGGCTCTTGTTGACGTTTGGGTTCCTTTGGTTGAACCTTTATCTGCCAAGAACTTGATAGGTGCAGCAGGTACCTCCGACAGCGTGCCAACCACTGTTGCGACTACGACTGCCTTATCCACTACTTTTGCTTCTACAATCTCCGTTCCTCCTATTACTATAGATGATTATGAGATTGTAGGTGCAGATGGTCAGGAAGATGCTCAGGGAAATGTTCAAGGAAATGTTGCTTCTTTTCCCACGATTGAATTTGAGAAGGAAGAGCTGGATACTACCCCTTGATCCTATCTAGTTAGGTCTGTCTTGTCACGGTGCTTCCTGTTGTTGGTTGAGCCCGTTACGATGTTTCCTGATTTTTCTCTTGTTATTGCCATATACCGCGGCTGTATGTGGCCCTTTTGTAGCGGTTCTTGTACTTAGACAAATTTTGTAACATTTTAACACTTCTACTGTTTGAATGCTATTATTGCTAACTTTGATATCGTTAGTGATATGTTTAAAATGATAGTCTTGTTTGAATACTTGTGGGTTATTCTCCTGGTACCGGGCATGCAATACCTTTTATGTTCGTTGAGTGAATTATTAGGTTACTCATCCTTTTGTTATACGGAATAACATTCATTGGTTCATGCCCTGTTGTGTGCGCATCTTATTCACATATATAAATAACTTTGCAAAGTAAAGAAAAAAAATTAAGATAAACTTGTGAAGGTAGCTAGTCCTCACATTTTCATTGAAATTTCAAAAGACATTACAAAAGATATGATAAATTAAAGTGTAGCTCCCCCACTGCGGAGTCCGCATGGGTGAGGTGCTTATATTTCATAAACGTAACATTTCTTAAGATTGCAGACATTCCATGTTCGCGAAAGTTGCTTTCCGTTGCAGTCTCTTAACTTGTACGCACCCTTGCCTAATGCTTCCGTTACTTTGTATGGTCCTTCCCACTTAGGGCCTAGCTTTCCTCCTTCTTCCGCACCGCTTGTATCATTGCTATGGTACACGAGGTCTCTTGGCTTGAAGCTTGTGCTACGGACCTTTGAGTTGTAGTATTTTTCCATTTTTGCTTTGCTTTTTGCCTCGCGAATCACTGCCTGATCTCTCATTTCTTCCAATAGGTCCAAATTAATTTCCAAGGCTTCATCATTTTGCACCATATCTACTTCCGCTGTCCTTAGTGTGGGCATGCCAAGTTCTGTTGGGATAACCGCTTCTGTTCCATATGTTAGTAAAAAAAAGAGTATCCCCGTTGCTAGATTTGATCATGGTGTGATGCATGAGATATTTCTTCTATCTAATTTTTTCTTCTTGCATCTAGTCTCGCTTTGATTCCTTCTCCTAACCTTTGGTTTTCCCTCTCTACTAACCCATTTGCTTGCGGATGTTTTATGGAGGCAAAACATTGGCGGATACTTAACTTTTAGCACCAATCATTGAATAGGTTATCTCGGAATTGTTTTCCATTATCAGAGATTATTTCTCCTAGGAGTCCAAATCTGCAGACTATATTATCCCACACAAATTTTTTGACTTGGTTACCCGTTATGGTTGCAACTGGTTTTGCTTCAATCCACTTTGTGAAGTAGTCAATGGCTACTATCAAGAATTTAACTTTACCAGGACCTTCCTGGAAAGGTCCTGCTATGTCAATTCCCCATTTATAGAATGGCCATGGGGATGTGATTGGGGTCAGATTTTGTTGCGGATTTCTTAGGACAGGCCGGTGAACCTGACAATCTTGGCATGCCCTTATCAATGCCCTTGCATTCTTGTGCATAGTAGGCCAATAGTATTCGGTTTGCAAAGCTTTAGCCACTACGGATCTTGTGCCTGCATGCTACAAGATCCTTCGTGTATCTCTCTTAGAACATAATTTGCTTGAAGCGGCCCGACGCACCATAGCCATTGTACGAGAAAAGATTTCTTGTACAGGACCCCATTGATCACGGCGAATCGTTGTGACTTGCGTCACACCGCTCTTGCCTTGTTTACCTTTGCTGGAAGAGTTTCTTCTGTAAGGTACTCATAAATCAGGGTCATTCACGTATCCCCCTCCTCTTCCACCACTGCTAGTACTTCCACCTCGTTTATTGACTTATCTTTGAGTTCTTCAACCAACACTTGTTTGCTTAGGTGTGCAAAGCTAGTAGATGCTATTTTGCTCAGTGCGTCGGCCTTTTTGTTTTCACTTCTGGGAACTTGTTTAATTGAGAACATTCTAAAACTGTTGGTGAGTGTCCTTACCTTTTCTAGGTATTGGATCATGTCTGCTTCCTTTGCTATGTTGGTTCCGTTGACCTGGTTGGCCAATAATCGGGAATCCACATTTGGCTGAAGGTTTTTTACACCCATTTGTTCCGCTATCCTTAATCCTGCAATCAAAGCTTCATATTCGGCCTCGTTGTTGGTTGCCTCGAACCTAAATCTCAGAGCATGGGTGAATTCTGTTCCTTCTGGATTTGTGAGTATTAGTCTTGCTCCGGAACCGTCCGCACAGGATGATCCGTCCGTAAACAAGATCCATGGTCCTGAGAGCTCTTCTTCGATCTCCATAGGAGTATCCAGAGAGTCCTCTTCTGGTCGTTCGACTATGAAGTCTGTTAAGATTTGTCCTTTAACGGATACTCTTGGTCTATAATGTATGGTATATTCTCTCAACTCTATACTTTATTTTAGTAGCCTTCCTGCTACTTCTGGTCTTGACAACACTTGCTTTATGGGTTGGTCCGTGACCACTATAATTGGGTGTGCTTGGAAGTATCGTTTCAGACGCTTGCTGGCATGTACTAGTGCCATGACCAATTTTTTCATTGGTGTGTAATTCACTTCTGGACCTCTCAAGGCGCGGCTAACAAAATAAATTGGCATTTGCTTAGCTTCCCGTTTGGTCATTAAGACTGCACTTACGGCTTCTTTTGCTGCTGCCAAGTAGACAATAAGCTTTTCTTTTTCTTCTGGTGCAGTGAGCATGGGAAGTTTTGCTATAAGCTGCTTCATTTGTTTGAACGCAGACTCGGTTTCCTCGGTCCAGTGAAAGTCACTTTTCTTTGTGCACTTTTTCAAATTTTTAAAGAACGGTAGTGATTTCTCAGCCGACTTGGCTAAGAACCTGTTCAATCTTGCCAGCTTTCCATTCAGCTTTTGCACGTCCTTCAAACATTTTAGAGACGAAAGACTTAAAACGACATCTGCCTTATCCGGGCATACCTTTATTCCTTTGGTATTGACTTTGTATCCTAGGAACATCCCTTCTTCTACCCCGAAGGTACATTTTTTTAGATTCAGCTTCATGTTGATTTCCCTCAGGGTTTTGAATGTTTCTTCGATGTCTCTAATGATTTCGTCTTTCATACGGATTTTAATGACTAGATCATCCACATATACCTCAAGATTCCTGCCAATTTGCTTATGGAATGCTTTGTCCACCAGACGCTGGTATGTTGCCCCCAACATTTCTTAGGCCGAAATGCATCTTGGAGTAGCAAAATATTCCTTGGCTTGTGATGAATGATGTCTTCTCTTCATCTTCTTTTGCCATTTTTATTTGGTGGTAACCTTTGTATGCATCTAAAAAGCATTTAAATGAAAACCCCGCAGAGGGATTCCACCTTCTAGTCTATTTCTGGTAGCGGATAACCGTCTTTAAAGCATGCTTTGTTCAGGTCTTTAAAATCTACACACATCCTCCAGCTACCATCATGCTTTTTTTACCATTACCGGGTTGGATAACCAACTGTGGTAGTGGACTTCTTTCATGATACCGGCATCAACGAGTTTTTTAACTTCTTCCTGTATTGCCTGGATCCTATCTGCTGCTTGACCTCTCTTCTTTTGCCTGACCGGAGGGCATCCCTCCTGTACGTTCAATCGATGTTCTGCTATATGCCTTGGGACACCAGTCATGTCCGCAAGCTTCTAAGCGAACACATCTAGGTTACATCAGAGTAAGTTACATAGCTTGTTTCGGCCTTCCTCTATAAGAGTAGACCGAATCATTATTGTTTTTTCTGGGTATTCTGGGTTTATTGCTACCTTGATTCTTTCTTCTATGGCTTGATTGATGGCTGAAGGTTGTCCTTCTGGTCCTGAGATCGTTGCACATTTATTTGGGATGATCTTGCTGCTTTTCAGTGTGAGTATTCCTCCTGCTACAGGAAACTTTAACATTTCGTGAGCTGTTGACGGAACTGCTTGTATTTTCCTAACTACTGGTCTTCCAATGATTCCGTTGTATGGAGCTGATGATCTTGCTATCACAAAATTCATCAAAGCCGAGGTTGAATGTTCCTCGTCTTCAATATTCATCAGAAGTGAAATTTGTCTCAACGGCCATATGATTTCGCCATTGAACCTTATTAAGGGGGTGGTGGCCGGAACCATTTGATTTTTTATTTTCGGGCGGAGTCTGTTGAAGCAGTGTTCGTATAATATTTTTGAGGCAGACCCGCCATCCACGTACATGCGGTGTATGAAGTGGCCTCCAATTTATGCTTCAATGATCATTGGTCCTTCGGTTCCTTTTTCTTCTAGAGGCGGAAATGAGATTTATGGACCGGGGGAGAAACTTTGAGTGATTCTTTGTCTAGCTACCCTCTGCCAAGGTTGTACCATCAGGATTGCTAAGGCCCTATCCTTGTTGGATGTTTCCCCTTTCTTGTTTGTTTTTGGCTGATCCTTCCCACTGTTTTGCTTTAGCTCTTTGATTACATGCGACAGTTTCCTATTTTT
>BQNB010093027.1:0-17908 GCA_026074375.1 Tanacetum coccineum
ATTATATAATAAGTAGATATTACATTGATGAAATACTGTAAAATTATGGGTTGTCATAAGGGACCAAACAATTTTTCCTAGCCAATGGTCCAACATACAAGTATTGATTCATGGGCTTAGGTCAAATGGTGTACATGTGATCAAGTGTCACATGCATAAGTTACATGGGATCCTTGTGCATAAATGTGACTTGCTCATATGTCACTTTCTCATCTTACATGCACACATGGGTGAAATTTTCAAAATAAGATGCCATTTAATAATTTAGAGTATGCATATGTGTAGATTTCATGGGTTTGAGGGGAGTGGATGGATGTGAACAAAATTTTTTACTTATCAACACGAGATATACGATAACTAAAGTTTACACGAAAAGATTTCGGGTTTCCGGGGTTTCGTTTGATCAAAAACGCGAAAAACGTAAATTATACTTTAAATTGTAAAAATAAATATCGGAAGTGATCGTAAACTACGAAACACTTAGAAAAGATAAAATAACTCATATAATATATAGACTAATCATAATTCGAAGTCGGAACGCGTCTGATGACGTTTTTCAGATTTACGCGGTTAACTTCCCGGTAAACTGCTAAATTCATACATAACGTATAAAAGTCAAAAATAATGATCGGAAAAGTTTAAAATATTAACTTGAAATTTACGGGGTGTGACATCTTTCCCTTGTTAAAAGAGCTTTGTCCTCAAAGCTTAAGACATACTTTAGACGCATGTGCATGGTTAGCAAAAAGATGAGGATACTTTTTCTTCATTTGGTCCTCGCGCTCCCAAGTAAACTCAGGACCTCGCCTAGAATTCCAACGGACTTTCACAATTAGGATGCGGCTCTGCTTTAAATGTTTGACTTTCCGATCCATGATTTCAACCGGCTCCTCGATGAAATTAAGCTTGTCGTCAATCTGAATTTCGTCCAACGGGATAACTAGCGGTTCATCAGAGAAACACTTTTTCATATTGGAAACGTGAAAAGTACTATGGACATGACTTAGTTGATCCGGGAGTTCAAGTCGGTAAGCGACTGTTCCAACTTTAACAAGGATTTTAAAAGGTCCAATATAACGAGCGTTCAGCTTCCCCCGTTTGCCGAAACGTATCACCCCTTTCCATGGCGATACCTTCAACATAACCTTATCTCCAACTTGAAAATCCAATGGCTTACGTCTCCTATCGGCGTAGCTCTTCTGTCTATCACGTGCAGCTTGCATACGTTTCTTGATTTGGATGATCTTTTCTGTAGTCTCGTGAACGATTTCTGGGCCAGTGAGTTGAGCATCTCCAACCTCAGCCCAACAGACAGGCGATCGGCACTTACGACCGTACAATGTTTCGAACGGTGCGGCTTTCATACTCGTGTAATAACTATTGTTGTGCGAAAATTCTACTAATGGTAGGTGTTTATCCCAACCTTTCCCAAAATCAATCACACAAGCACGCAACATGTCTTCTAAGGTTTGGATGGTCCTTTCACTTTGACCATCGGTCTGAGAATGATAAGCCGTTGATGAATATCTAATAACATACTTGATGAGGAAAAAAGAGGTGTTTCTAGAGAGAGAGAGAAGTTGGATGAACACTTTAGAGAGAGAAAGTAAACATGAAGAGAAAATGCATTAATGTGTGTAAAATAATGAACAACCAATACCTTTTACATGCAGAAGGGTCTGTTATATTCTATGGCGGCTAAGACATGGCTTACATGGGCTTTCCATGGGCCTTGGGCTAACTAGCCTAGTAAGTTTCTAAAAATAACTAAATGAGCTATCTAATGATATCAATGGAAGTGACCAACACTTTCGTGTTCCTAACAATCTCCCCCTAAGGGAGGTCGCTCCATTTTACAAAAACTTAAACCTAGCATATTATGAAGGTCTTCGTTCTTGTGCTCGCAGACTTCTTTTTCTTTTCTTTATCTTGTAGTGATCACTGGTCTTTAGGCTTGAGTTGTTCTTGGGTCTTGTATGTAACTTTGTGTCTTGAGCATCTTGAGATCATTAACCAAGTATAATCTTTTTCTCCATTTGTAAATTTGCCATCTTTGTGAACTTGTGACTTTTAGTCTTGACAGATTCATACTTTTCTTGATATGTTAATTGAAAAGCTTTAATAATGCATCTTTCTTGAGGTTTGCTTAACTTCAAACAATTCGTCGATTCAAGTAGGCCGTTACGGTATCAGAGTAGCGACGTCATGAAAACATGTACTTGAGCTTTCATGATGTTTTTATATTGATGGTGGGTATGCGCATATTGGCAATGATCATTGAACTCGTTAGGGTCATCGGCACCAAGGTCGGGATGATACTGCGGGTTTAGGTAAGTGATAATCAAACAGATGATGGTACTGAGAGTGTCTGGGTTTAATTCGTCGAAAAACCGTTGCATAAAACCATAGTTCCCCGTGAAAAGTTACAATGCTTGTGATCAGGTAGAATTCTGAAGAATCTCCTTGACAGGGTTTCGCAGCTGCACTAGCCGTTCTCATTATCGGAGCGTCTCAAAGCAGACAACACGGTATGAGTGAACCAGCAAGATGAAGTCTCACCGATTAAAATAGAAAAATCGATTTGAAATTCAATCGACATATCACTTGCTAAAGTGTTTTTTGTAACACATCGAGAGTGTTAATCATTTCAAAAATTCATCATCAATCGTCAATTCATTTCCTAGAACAAGTTTGATTCATATAGAATCGCACCATCGTTTCTTTCCAGTTGTCACAAGCTTGATTCGTATAGAATCACACAAGTCACCTACCATGAGCTTGTTTGATGTTGGCTCAAGCAGGATTTCCATCTTCATTGTGATTACTTGAGTATCACTCTGATGTTCTGGCAAAATCACAAGGATAATGCGTAGGACTCTTTATATATTTCTCGTTATTCACATTGTGTGAGATAGCAAGCATAATTTTAACAAGTGTCCTAATGAGATTTATGAATGATCTCTTTTTGTTCTAGACTCAATAGTGCACTTTGGTTTTAGTGATCGGAGGCTGGATCAGACTGCCACCTTTTCAATACCAACTAACTCGGAGTGAGAAAGTTGATAGAAATGCGTGTAATCTCCGTGAGAAATGAAACAAAAATCTTTTGAGAGATTCTGAGTGGCTAGGGAGGGTTGTGCATTGCATCACTGGGTCCATGATGTCAGTCTTCAATGTCAGCAATCATCTTTGTGATTCTTGACAGCAAATGTATTGACCTAGTTTCTGCCTAAGTGTAGGGAGGGCTTCTTTCTTTTCACCCTTTATCTTAACTTTTCTTTTTAATTCTTCAACCCCTTCAGCGCTTACCGAGACTTCATAACTAGTACCTTGTTGGGTTTGTTCCAGTACTAGCTCCATCTCAGTCGGAACTTTTCTCTTATTCTCACTTTTACTCCTTTTTTCATACCTAAGGACTACTACACTATCTAGTGGAATATCCCTGGGTAGATCCCTCCGGTTCTGGCTGGATCATGGGAATGAGTACCTAAACTTAACCACCTTATAACTACAATACAATAAATTAAATGGTCGGTCTTTGGTACTTCCACATTTCTGCCAACACGTAACAATTTGCTCCCCCTTTATATGTGCATCGATTAATCGAAAGAGTTTAGCACATATATGAGATAGCGTACACTTGAGATCTTAAAAATTACATTTTTTAATAATATATTTTAATCATATCTTCTCCCCTTATCAAAAATTTCAAATCTCTTGATATTTTAGATATCAATTGATTCAAATATGTTAAAAAATGTAGGAGAAAAATGTTCCGATTATTCACAAGCCATATATGGAACATATTAATGCTCCCCCTCAATATTTGAGGGTACATAAGATAGTGCTGAGTATAATAATTTGAATTTTTTTGAATTTACTAAGAAATTCTTGAAAACTTTGTACTCAAGCACTCCTTATTATCACCATAGGTGTATACTACTTATTTACATATTCATAATTATATTATGTACGAGGTTTGACCTGAGATATGAGAACATCATATGATAAATCATATGGTCCTTTCCAGCAGACGTAGGTCTCCCCCATAAGGTCTTCCACCAACAAACTTTTCCAAATTTTGCATCAATCTTCTATCTCCGAGCTTCTTATCAATGGCATTAGATCATCACACGAGATCTTTGCTTGTCTTGTTTACTCCATTTTCTCTTAGGCAAGTAGTCCATCTCAAGCCCTGTGGAAATATCATTGAGAGCAGTATAAACATGGTTGAGTGTGCCATCACTGAACTTATGAAGTTCATCAGTGCGTATCAGATGATTTCTGTTTATTTCATCTTCATAGATAATGCCTTGGATATCAGGATAAGCGGTGTAGGGAGTCATTCTTTTGAGATCTGAACGGTATATGTTTGGCTTTGTGAGCTTAATCTTTTTATGGTAGATTTCGATTCCTAATTGTAGATCTTCCACACATTCTTGAATGACGATTTGTCTAGTGAACATTCGTAAAGCTACATTCAGTGCATATTATTCTTCTAAATTGAGGTTGGTCAGCTTACATTGAACAAGGAGAAGTAACATATCTTCAATGTATTGTCGACGAAGTCTATTGAAGTCTCCTTCTCTAAACTTGCATAGCTGATCGTCCTGTCTTCGAACAATAATCTCTTCCAGATGACCATACCCAAAAAACTACATGATCTTGAGACTGGTTACTGCAATATTCCTGTGTCTGGAGTAGACGTCTTTTGATGATTCCATGTTGGTAGCATATCTGTAGAAATTATGACATTTTAGACCCTAGTGATAAGTTCCCCAGTAAGCATGCTTGTCGTAGACAACTTTTACCTGACTCCATATTCTAGAAACCTTATCTTCGATCCATTTTACTTGACCATAATTAACATCCTTCGTCTTGGTGATAAAAGTGGTGTATTTCTGACTTGAGCTCCCTCCTTTAAGATATTCAAGATCGTTGTTGATGAAGTGATCCAAGAGGATTACTTGACGACCTCTTTCGTTCAGAATTAATGGAAGGGGCTTACTGTGATCATGGGGATATGGCTTCCCTTCATGATTATGCCAGTCTAACCGATCATTGGTAGCTTTAAAGACTTCTTCTAAGTGGTACTCTAGTTCCACTACACTCTTACACGTGCCTTTTATAAGATCATAGGTTGGACCTGTCAATACTTCTTGAGTCAGATTATCAATTTTGAGCCAATGCATTATGAAGGCAATGAAGTCAATGGGAGTAGCCAAGAACTCATTGAACAAAGATTGAGTGCATGCAGCTTAAGCCATTTGTGTGATCCATGGTTGAGGTGGTCGGTTGTCAACAGTCTTTATTTTGTTCCATTCACGATTAGTAGTTGGAGATCTTGATGGATGCCACTCACTTTCATCATCATCTAGTGCCTCTTGTGCAGAAGTTTCATCATCATTTCCTGTGTTGAACTCTTGATGTGACTGATCTTCCAAATCATTAACTTTTTGACCATGCTCCTCTGCATGAGCAGACTTGCCTGAGGACTTTGGTTGAGATCTGGTAGCACCTTTTGAAGAACTTGTGGACTTTGACTTCTTATGAGTCGGTTCTTTTGATGACTCGGCTTCTTTGCCTGATCTCCTTCTCTTTGACCCTCGGGTTGATCCAGCGTAAGGGTCTTCATCCTTGTCTTGATCATCGCGTCCTTTTTTGAGTGTGACAACATCACCATATGAGGAAATGATGTCTTTGTCAGAGTTATACGATTCGACCAACGCATTGTAGAGATTCTTTTGAATGTCTGATCTGTTTATTGATTTATTTTCTTCCATTTTGTCAATGAGAATCTTCTTTAATTTGAATTCTGATAGCGAAGCTGCTACTGCGTAAGACGTCTGAGGTTAATTGGTTGATCTGACCAACACTTCAGCTCCCAGAGATTCTATTACATATTTCTCAATCTTTGGCATGATCTTGGAGACTTGGGCTTGAACCTGCTCTTTGATTATTGCTTTCATAGTTGAGTCTACCTGATTGAGAAATACATGATTAGCTTGAGCTTCTTCTCTAAGCTTGTTTGTTTGTAGCTGAATAGCCACATTCACTGCATCTTTCATCTTGGAAGCAAGATAGTTATCAACAATGCGCAGAATTGAGGAGACAGCTTCAGCAAATTGATTGGTTTGTTTGAGCTCAGATATTTCAGTTTCCATTGCGGATACCCGTTGTTCAAACTAGAATAAGGATGAAAAGTTAGGAATATCTGGAAAGGTCATTGTTGGAATAGTTATTGTTGTTGTAGAATCTGGTTGAATGATAGGGCTAGGTGGTGGAGGAATTGTTGTATCAGAAGAAGGTGTCTCAGCAGTGACGGAAGCTGGGACATTGACAAGAGTATGTGACTGAATGTTTGGATTTAAAATTGAGTCAATACCTGTGTTCGGAGAAGGGTTAATGAACTTTGACACCAAGTCTGATGAAACATGAATGAAGGGATTTATATGACCAAAGTATGTCCGTTTAGAAATTTTATGTTTGCATCGTTCCACACCATCAAAAATCGTGTCAACACTACTATTAACTTTGAAAAGTTCTTTAGAGCTTTTACACTTTTGATCTCATGGAATGAATTCATCCATCTGTTTTTCTAACAAAGTTGTTTGTTTATTAAAAGACACTTTTGAATTTCCATTTTTTATAGGTGTATGACTTATTTTTGACCTTTCTGAAAAAAATATCTATGATCAGTAGACTTTTCACGTTGTGGAACGAACAAATCATAAAGATTATTCAAGTTTTTATAATCAAAAGGTTTGATTAAATCACTTAATTTTGATCGACTTTCTTGGGCAAGACGAATCATTTCGTCAGATTCTAAAGAATATCTAATAACATACTTGATAAGGGAAAGAGAGGTATTTCTAGAGAGAGAGAGTGGTTGGATGTACACTTTAGAGAGAGAAAGTAAACATGAAAGACAAATGCATTAAGTGTGTGAAATAATGAACAACCAACACCCTTTCCATAGCATGGAAAGGATATATATACTTCCCAAGTATGACATGTGGGCTTGAGACTCATAGGTTTTCCATGGGCATTGGTCTAACAAGCCCACTTAAGTTCCAAAAATAACTAAACGAGCTATCTAATGATATCTATTTGAAGTGAACCGATCACATTCGTGTTCCTAGCAATCTCCCCCTAAGGGAGGTCACTCCATTTTACAAAAGCTTAAACCTAACATACTATGAAGGTCTTCGTTCTTGTGCTTGCAGCCTTCTTTTTCTTTTTCATTCTATTGTGAATATGGAGTAGTGATCATTGACTTTAGGCTTGAGCTTGTTCCTTTAGCTTGACTTGAGTGTGAATATGTGATCTTGAGCATCTTAAGATCATTAACCAAGCATAATCTCTTTTCGCGCTTCTTTGCAAGGAACGTATGCCCATCTTGTGAACTTGTAACTTTTGGACCGACATGCTCATACCTTTCTTGATACGTTAACTTGAAAAGCGTTAATAATGCATCTTTCTTGAGGTTCTTTAACTTTAAAACTTCGTCGCTTTAAGTAGGACGTACGGTATCAGAGTAGCAGAAGTCTTGAAATATGTACTTGAACCTTCAGATGTCTTTCTATTTGTCCCGGTCGGTATAGAGCATGTGGTTATGAATCTTTGAGACAGCTAGAATCAGGTACCTTCACCTCCATCTTTAAGTATCCTGCATTAAAACAATTAGCAATAAAGCAGGAGGACGAATATGGCTTTGTTATTTGCCCGTGTTTGGTTGGAGTAACCTTCGAATCCGTGAGGATCGACTTGTGATCAGGTAGATTCAATTTAAGAAGAATCTCCTTGACAGGATTTCCAGCTGAAGTATCAAATCTTTCTAACACATATGTATTAGTTTCATCAAACTCAACATGTTCTTATTACTGGAACATCTCAAAGCAGACAGCACGATAAGAGTAAACCAGTAAGACAAAGTCTCACCGATTGAAATAGAAAAATTGATTTGAAAATCAATCAACGTGTCACTTGCTAAAGTGTTTTTGTGACACTTCGAGGGTTGTTAATCCAATTCAAAATACACCCATCCAATCGCCAATACATTTTCCTGGAACAAGTTTGATTCATATAAGAATCGCACAATCGGTTGTTTCCATTGTCACAAGCTTGATTCCGTAAAAATCGCACAAGCACCTACCAAGAGCTTGTTTGATTGTTAGAGCTCCAAGCAAGATTTCCATCTTCACTATATTACGTTGATAAAAACTCCTAATGTTCTGGCTAAATCACAAGGATAAGCTAGGACTCTTAATATATTTCTCGTGTATCACATTGTGTTAGATAGCACAGCATATTTTTGATAAGTGTCCTAATGAGATTTAAGGATGGATCGAACTAGGGGGATCGAACTAGGGGGATCGAACTAGGAGCATCGAACTAAAGGATCGAACGAGCGGAAAATTTCAATGATCGAACGAGTTGATCGAACGAGTTGATCGAACGAGAGGATCGATCGAGAGGATCGAACGAGTTGATCGAACTAGGTGATCGAACTAGCGGAAATTTTCGAGGATCGAACGAGCGGAAATTTTCGCGAATCGAACGAGAGGTTCGAACGAGCGGGTTCGAACGAGAGGTTCGAACGAGCGGGTTCGAACGAGCGGTTCGAACGAGCGGGTTCGAACGAGCGGTATCGAACGAGTGGGATCGAACGAGCATTTTTTTTGGACCGAACGAAATTTTTTTAGAAAACTTGTGTGACGAAAAAGGGTTTCAGTAATACAGCCATAACTTTTGATCCGTAAGTCCGTTTAAGGCCCGTGACCTCTCAAATCGAAGATAAAAACGTGGACGGAAACACGAGTTCTAGTTTTGTTGTAACTCCCTTTAGCTGGTTATGGATTTTTCGAATCCCATAAACATCGTTGTTTCTATGAGAAATTGACATTTTCAGTTTTTTGGAATTTTTCGCCGCTGTTCCGGATCATATCACTCACGGTTTTTTTCTTGATTTAGTAAAATCCGTTAATGTTCGATTTCTTTTACGGTTTAAGTCATAGAATTGTAAAATCCCTGTGAACGTTAATTGATTTCTCCAACACAACAAAACACAATAACATTACACTAAAACGTCCTTATTCAAAATTCACCTTCATTCATAATGGTAGTATTGAATTTTAATGACTAGGACGTTATGGTCCGTTGTTTTTTATCTGGGATTTGAAGTAGAGTATTTCATGAGGAGTGTACTTAATTGCGTCTTTGGTTTTCGTCAACGAAGAAAGAATTGTTCCGGCATATACGGTTTGTGATGACAGACTTGATGTTATTTAGCTCCTAACTCGATGTAAGGAGTTACATTGTAGTACTCACGGGTTATAGCTATCACTTTAAGGAGTTACATTGTAGTACTCAGTGTCTCACATAGTTGAGGAGTTTTTCAAGAGGTGTTGTATTTTTTATATACTTTTGGGTGAGTATATGGTACTTAGAGATTTGCCTCTGCACCGTTCTTCGTCACGCGGATAGTACAAGATTAATTCACAAGCCGGGGATTTTGCTTCATTCTCGGGTTCGTTTCATCGGGTTGTCTCCATCAGTGGTCATCAGTAATAGCCTACAGAATAGATAAGGGGATTTGTTTGGGTTGAATCAAGAGAGAATTGTATAAGAGAATACGACATCTTCTCTCAGAGCATTGCTTATGCATCACGGGCTATGAAGTAAGTATGCAGTTAATACGTTGGCATAAGATGTCACATGTGTAGGATGATTCCTCAGTTAGTCATCATCCTGGAGGGATAAATGTGTACATCCGGTACTTAGTTGATTTTTATATTACCATTTTGATGTTACCGTTTCGACTACAAGAGGGATAAATTGCGCACACTCGGGACTTAATTGGACTTTGGTGTTAGTAATTTCATTTCTGCACTTTCCTGGAGGGAGAAATGTTCACATCAAGGACGCACAACAAGTTCACTTGATCGGGCTTTATAAAATATGCCGGAGATTAGTCCGAAGAGATGATTAGTGCTTCAACTTGTTACTTTGGTGTCACGGTTTCGACTTTCGGTAAAAGGGATAAATGTGTTACTTTGGGGCAGAATTCAATCAAGTATGGGATGCTTCTAAGTGAGCGATGTTGATGCTATCATCCCTCCCTTAAGATCGGTTGTGTACTAATTCTTATCAGTCCAAGGGGTGTCTGTTTGGGAGGGAGCTGAAGAAGTTCAGAGCATAATTCATATCAAAGCCGAAGTATTCGGATAAGAGAACTTCAAGGATGACAAATGAAGATGACAGATTATGATATAATCGACATGACTCAGAAGTGGCAAGAATAGAAGATTCTCAAGACATGCAGCTAATTCAGAAACTTCGTGATGACAAAAGTGTATGAAGAAAGTTTTTGAAGTCATGTCAGGAGTATATGTGCAAGAAAAAATCCAAATCAAAACCCCCCCGGGCTTCGTAGAGAAAACTTCTATGTATCCTCAAAATTTCGTTCGTTCTACAAGCTGAAGAAATAAAGCTGGTGTATTCAAGTAGGGATCGTTCATGTCCAAAGATATTCTCAAGTAATATGGACTTCTTCTTATCATTTTTCTGTATTTTTGCTTGTAGGGAACTTTGTAACCAATTCACGTGTGAGCCATCTTGGAGGGAGATGTTGGCTCACTTTAGTGAAAGCTTGCCCTCTGGCGTCTTACACGTTGAATTGGATCTAGTCTTGGGACCACTGCGTGGTACGCAAGGGGTCTTTTTGTTTAACTAGGAATAGTTAGCTTTTTCTTTTAGTTGTTGTCGTCGTGGATTCTGGTGTTTGTTGTAGAGGTTGAATGATGGTGATGGGTGGTGGAGGAATTGTTGTATCAGAAGAAGGTGTCTCAGCAGTGACGGAAACTGGGACATTGACAAGAGTATGTGACTGAATGTTTGGATTTAAAATTGAGTCAATACCTGTGTTCGGAGAAGGGTTAATGAACTTTGACACCAAGTCTAATGAAACAGAAGAGCTTTGCTGCTGCACTATTTGAGGCACAACAGTTAGAGTCACATGAGCATCTTCTGTGTCTTTGTTTGCTTGAGCATCAGTCATCTAAGCATCACTTCTTTCCAGATTAATGTTCACATCTCTATACAGATCATCTTCGTCATCTTGATCATGTTCACCATCCTTATCCATATCATCAGCCTCTTTATTTTCTTCTTCAGTGAGTTCATATTAAGGTGGTATTGACACTCTCTGACCAGAAGACATTTCTTCATCATCTGCTTTTTCTTGTTCTTCATCCTTATCATCTGCTTTATAAGTTGACAAGTTAGGGTGAGTAAGATCATCTCCATCATTATCAGATTCAGTTTCATCACTATCATCATTCACATCTGTCTCTTCATTAACGTCTTCCTCATCTTGACTAAATGTCCAAGATTCTTCATCACTCTCTGAGTCATATTTGGGTACATCAGGAACCTTTGGTATGACACCAACTCCTTCATTTGTACCAGAGACCTTTTGTTGTTTCTCATCAGGAACCTTTGACTGAGTGTCAACTCCATCACTTGAGCCACTTGCGTGAGAGTTATGGAATTGTGTCTTGCTTCTTTTGGTCGCTAGCTTAATTTGTTCAGCCTCAGTTAATGCAACCTCAGATAGTATAGCTAATCCTTTGGTTTTTGGCATCATAACAGGTTGCTTCTTCTTGGCAGTTTTAGCCACCTTTGCTGGAGATTTGAGTCTGGAACCTTTAGAAGCAGGAGAAATCTTGGACTTGGAAGGAGTGACAAGTTCATCTGCCTTCTTCTTGTACTTTGTTTTTGCTTTTGGAGGTTCTGCTCCTGATGCAATAGCGTAGTACTCCTTGTAGGCTTTAGAAAATAACATTTCTTGGTTAGTAAATTCATTAGGGAGAATAGCACCATATATCTGTGTGTCCTGATGTCTAGAGATAACTCTTATCGTGTTAAACATGAGGTCATCTCTAGCAGTGTGCCAAAACATCTTGTTTCTCCTTGATATTGACTGATCCTTTGACATGAAGTAGTCTATGATGACTTTGGTGAATTGTGGATAACATATGTCATTGTTCTTCTTAGAGTTCTTGTTCTCCACTTGATATACCAGGTCTTCCCACAGTAGGTAGACATAATCAACATTCTTCTTATGATACATGGCCCAAATGATTTGAGTACGTGACAAGCGAAGACTGTCTAAATCAGTAGTTTTTCCACTTAGACACTTATTGATGATAGCAGCAAATGATCTTCAGGGTTGATGCATGTGGTTAACATTGACATCAGTTAAGACCTTTATCTCTCTAGTGTGGCCAAGATCTCTAATAAAAGAGAGAATTTCCTCTTCAAATGGAGGATCTTTAAATTTCTAACCTGGGAGTTTAGGGCAGATCTGGAGCATGTCTCTGAAGTTTTCAATGTTAAGAGTATGGCTTTTGTTGTTCATCTTGAAACAAAGTGAATTATGATGGATGGAGACAGTGGCCCAAAACTCCTGCATGTAGATTTCTGGTACATTTGCAGTGATCCAAAATGCTTTGTAGAAGGGATTGAGTTTCAAAACGTCTAATACCACTTGAAGAGTAGGTTCATTAGTAGGAGCGACTAGAGCATCATCCAAAGCAATTTGCTGAGCTTTTGTGCTATCCATGATTCTGCTAAGAAAGGATCAATACAGTTTATGTATAACCAATTTTATATAATACACTATAAAGACCTTTTAAGCAAGCACTTTAGGTTGTTTCCTGATGCGAAAATTTCCTAAGGATTAGACACTCTAAGACTTTTAGCACTTTTTAAGATCTATGCCTTTAAATGAGAACTTAGATTGACATAAATGCTTAAGGTATTTAGGAAACTTGTTTGATCATTTAAGAATCATGTTCATTCTAACTAGTTAGAGAATTTTGATTCTTATTTTAGTTATCCTTGTTTTACCTTGCAATTAAGCCAGTTTAACTTGATTAGAGTGCAAAATTAACCAATTTTAATTAGCTTTCTAATTAAGGTTTTAAGTCGCCTTCTAATTGGAAATTTGATCTTAAGTGTTTTTAGTGTTCAAAGGTAAACCGATTTCTAAAATGTCACCGATAGATCGGTTCCTTAAGAGCAATCTAGTAGATCGGTTCCTAAAGACCCTCCTATTGAGGAGTGTTAAATCGCCTCCTATAGAGGGTTGTTAAAGTCGCCATACTCCTATATAATAAGGAGTGATAAAATCGCCTCCTAATAGCAGGGTTGATTAAATCAACCTCCTAAAGATAATAAATCGCCTACTCCTAATAGGTTTAAAATCTGGCCTCGAGAAGGCATGTAGATTTTAAAAAAAACTCGCCCTCTCGAAAGAGCTTGTTGAGATAATTACTGATCGCGGCCTCGTAAAGGAGTTGTAGTTTACCTCGCTCGCTCTCCATGAAAGGAGGCTATGTTAAAAACCGAAGATCACCGGCCTTCTGAAGCTATTGTTAACTCGCCTCTCACAGGCAGTTGTTAACTCGCCTTTAAAACACACATTACCACAAACATGTAATTTTAAGCATCAAGACTTATTTAAATAGCATACATATCAGTTGAATAACACTTAGGATCAGTTATAACAACAATTAGCCATAGAATCATCAAGAAGGATCATGAGCGAGCATATTTATCCATTTTAATACATTCATACAAGAAACAACAAACAAGGAATGCCTTTTCTGGCTCAAACACATTTAGGGAAGAGAATACAAACGTCATAGCACAAAACCCACAAACATATTTCACTAAATCCCAAAAACCTAAAATTTTGCAAATAAGAATCATTCAAAACCCCTTTGAACCAAAGTTCGGACCCAACATTTTCGCATACAAAATCAAACTAAAACCACATCATATGTTAACCAAAATCAAAACTACTTTAAACAAGTGTTTTACACCCTTGGACGAACCAAACCCCTCTATCAATTTTAGTTTTCATTCACTTTTGATTTTCATGAACCCTAAATCAAGTTTTAGGGTCTTCGAGCACAAAAGATTGTTAAAACTAAATTCCTTTGAGAGATAGGATGTCGAGGGTGTAGGGAACATATTTCTAGTTAAACCTTAAGCTTGAAATGGTCTGGTTGATTCGATCTTGAGGGTGACTAATAAGAGTGTGTGTGTGACTGTATGAAAATGGGGGGATGGGAGGGTTTATAAAACATGTTTTGTTTTTAACCCTTTTGCCCCCTCAACTATTAACACCTTTCAATTTTCATTAAATAAGATTCCTAAGGCATAAGGTAGTTTCACAAATGGCACAAATAGTCCTTATTGTTTTAAACTATCATACCTAACAACTTATTTTTGCTATCAATTCCCTAAAAGGCATAAACACATAACAGATAAGGGTCACGAAAGTTAAACTTACTTAACTCCCCTTTAATTGTTAACCCGTTATTGTTTAAAACCTTTTTTCTTTATCACAAACTGATTTTATTAAAGAAGATATCTAACATTTCCTCCCCCTCAAACAATGACTCGTTTTCTATTTAAAGAGTTGTAGTCGTTGTTTGAGTGGTCAAATATCTTTGAAAATGATTTTCAGATGACTTTTAGATATAAATGTTTTATTTTTGAAAACAACACCATAGAAAATAAGATTTCTCTTATTTTACATCATAAGCGTACTAACACATACACTTATGGGATATAGGAAGCACGGGTTGTGATGCAAAGTAATCACATGCCTTTGCATGGTCATAGAGTAGACCATGCCGGAGAATAAATTCCCGTTGAGAAGTCAAGTTTTCCTTTTTAAATACTTGCCTTTAAGATGATGACTGGGTTGCTATCGAAAATAATAGCAAGCCATTTTTGGCATGTTTTAAAAGCGTTTGAACTTCTGCTCGAACTTCATTTACAGCCTCGTATCATTATTAAATGACATTTCTAAGGCCGTAAATGTTATTGATTTTCAGAAGACATGCCAGAGATCCATATTTTTTATATTTTTATGATTTTTTAATTTTGTATTTTGTTTTTATAAAATTTTATAAGAAGTAAAAAAAATGAGATGATCATCAAGAAAGATTCCGAAATAGTCAAAGTAAAAGTTAAATGGAAATCTCTTGCTCTAAAGGCTAAGAAAGAATCTAGTGATAAAGAGTGTTCGACTTCCGGTAGTGAAAGTCGAAAAGAATGGTATGTTTATGGCGTGTAAGAGGACTTCAAGAAATTCTTTAAGAGAAGAGGTAGATTCGTGAGACAACCTTAGAACGACAAAAAGACGTTCCAAAGAAGCCGTGACGACAAGACAGGTAAAAATGATAGAAAATGATTTAGATGCGGCGACCCGAATCATCTTATTGGAGAATGTCCAAAACCACCGAAAGACAAAAACCAAAAAGCCTTTGATCGGGGTATATTGGAGCATATAGCGGTGTAAGATGATTGATGACGGATGGTCAAGACGAAAACATGTCTTGTAGCTCATGCATCAAGTGAGGGTATTGTTCGAATTCTTTAACTTTAGTGTTGCAAAACTCACCAATTGATGATATTGATTTAGAAATGTATATGATAATTATTTGGCCTAAAATAAGTCTAAAGATAATCACTAAAAAACAAAAGGTAAAAGCCACTAGAAATAGCTTAGAAAATGAGCTTAGAGAACTAAAAGATAAATTATCCATATTCGAGAAAAACAAGGGAGTTGATCTCGAATGTGAAATGTCATGTACTTAAAATTGAGAATGAAAAACTCAAAGATGGAATCACTAGACTGATATAAATTTGAAAAGAGTTACACTTGCTGAATTAAATGCTAGTAATCAAAAACCCTCACCGGTGATAATTAGGTTTTTAGGGTTTTTAATTCATTTGAAGCATCATCTAGTGGAACAAAGGAAATAAAATTTGTAAAAGCTCAGAAAAAGGCGTCCTCTGATGGAGGTCCTATAAATAGGGACGACCCCCATAAACATGGGCGGCCCCCTTAATGTTCTGACGGACCCCAAATTAAATAAGGGACCGCCACCAGAAACACCAATATCTGAGAAGAGTGTTTCCTTTCAAAAATCCATTTTGGGTCCTAGACCAAAACATATAATTGTAAACAAAGTTGAAGTTCCTGTAGCTAGTGACTATGAAGTCAAACCAATTTAATAAACATTGTCAAAACCGGAGTTTGGATTTTCAAACAAAATTTTAGATCCAAATTCCACTCCTAGAAGAGTCAATAATATTATTATCGTCCTCCTAAAATACCGCAACCAGACGACATGTTTGTAAACATAAACAACTCAGGCCTTTCCTTGTAAAACTTGGAACAACTTTCCAACGACAAGGTTACATGCCATGCGGAAATTGTGTCTTCCATTCTCACATCCCAACCAATTGCATCAAATGCAGGGTATGTTTGCACTAACAACTTTTGTCCCATGAGATATGGACAAATGTTTGAGTTTTTGTCTTATATTAATAGATTATGACTTGGAGTCGACTTGGAAAACCCGATGTATGAATGGATCAAGGTAGCGGATGCTTCAAACATATAAAGGCAACGAAAGCTCTTCTCACTTACAGGTACAATGGAGTAATGTTCATTTTGGGTAGTAATCTTCGCGGTAACAGCATTGCAAGGTTACGATTTCTAATGGATCTCTCAAAATAGTATAAAGTAGAAATGTTGGATAACTTAGGATTTAACTTGATTTAGTATAGGAAGAAAATTATTTATGTGATAATAAGTGTAAAGTAAATTCTCTGAACATTGATTGTGAAATACTAAGAATGGTAA
Source organism: Tanacetum coccineum (assembly GCA_026074375.1). Lineage (NCBI taxonomy): Eukaryota > Viridiplantae > Streptophyta > Magnoliopsida > Asterales > Asteraceae > Tanacetum > Tanacetum coccineum. The sequence goes on from BQNB010093027.1 coordinate 16,733, forward strand.
GTCATAGGTTGAGTATTAGGAAGAAGGCTTATATGTGATGAAGTTAGGATATAAGGCGTAAAGGATCTAATTTGTATTGCAACGTTTTGATGAATAATTTCCACTTTGTGGCATAGGAGATAGGTCAAGCTATATGCGTCTCCATCAATCGTTAGCTTCTTATGAATGGTTAGAAACTTACCTAGGCTTAAGTTTGATCTTTATTTTTTGTGATGCTGCGAAGCTGGAAAAACAAGCTCAGCTAGTCGCAAGGCTAAGAATTAGTATCACGATAGATGCTTAAAACTTCTCCACGTGGTTCTTTTTTGTCCATACGTGTACGGAGTTTCGGAGGAAATCAATTACACCTTGGTCATAGTAGGAATGACTTACTCTAGATTTATTAACTAGATTCCTTGAGGATAAAACGAAGCTTTCTTTCGATTTTAAAATATATTAGTATGAAAATCCAAAAATCAACTAGGATGTACAATAGTGTCAATAAGAATTAAAAAACCAAAATGATCTCTGGTAGAGTATTTGATAATGGTGCTATTTAGAGAATTTGTAATACCCAAAGGTTGATAATTCTCATAACTTCTCGGCTCCACGCACTCCTCATTCAAATTGCGTGGTTGAAAGGATATATAGGACATTCAAAAATGAGTATCACTATGTGAACGACTATCGTTACCCTAAAAGTTTTGGTGTAATCGTAGTTACTTCAACATTATATTCATAACCGATCCTAATTAGAGCATACTAGGAAAAACACCTTATGATAATCTTGAGAGGTAGGGAAACCCTACTCTTCCCTGATTATTTTAGAGTGTACGGAAGAAAATGCTTCATTATAAACACTAAAGACTCTAAAGACTACCTTACCAAGTAAAGTCTTACGAAGGTGTCTTTTTAGGTTACTCCCAAAATAGTAAATCCTATATCATTCTTTATAAACACACTAGGAAAATCGAAGAATCACTCAATGTGACGTTCAATGAAACTCCTCCACCCTCTAAGACATCACCCTTGGTGGATGATGACCAAGATGAAGAAGAAGCTATTAGGGAAATCAAAAAGAAAAACCTAGAAAACGACGCTGAGAATGAAACTCTAGAGATTGACGAAATAGTCAATATTAAGGAATCTAAGAACCATCCCTTAGAAAATGTCACAGGAAACCATAACCAAAGAACC
>BQNB010093028.1:0-26469 GCA_026074375.1 Tanacetum coccineum
CGAAAAAAAAGGTGCATACGAAATCAAACTAAAAAGAAAACAAACACAAAACTAAACAAATCACTCCATCGCTCTTGATACCAATTGTAGAATACAAGTAATCTTTGATATATGAACCAAGAACTAGAGAGAGAAAGTGGGAGGAAGGATGTATTTTCTAGTGAGAGAAAGTAAAGAACATGAAATGCATTAAGTGAAAATAAAACATACAACCAACCAACCACTTCTCCAAGGCATAGAGAGGTGTATTTATACTACATATTGGCCGGCCATGGGAAGCTTTGTGGGCTTTCCATGGGCCTTTTGGCCCTATTAGATTATAAACCATACATTGACTAACTACGGGCTTTGACTAGCTAATATTGGAAGTGACCGATACTTTTTGTGTTTCTAACAAAAATTGAGTATGTCTAGTATATACTCAAATAAGACTCCAACCTAGAAGGTTAAATAAGACACCATCATGATTATGGAATATGATGACTCCCTTTAAGTCTTAAAATTAAAGTTTTGAATTTGTTAAAAGTCTTATGAAGAATGACATTAACAAACTAAACTCAGAAACTGTCAACGTATTTTGTAATGTCCCTCTACATGCTAAGATATTATAGAAGAGTTTAAAATTACAAAAAGCAAGTGGGAGCGTTTTTAGATCCGAAAGAGATAAAAATACAAAATACATAACCTTCTAAACACACTAGTGAATATTATATCGAGGCTTTAAATGTTAAACCTTATAATGATATAATTTTCGTTCATAGATCCGCAAGGATACCTCAAATACTTGATTGATAAATGTTATATCAATATTTAGGAATAAGAGTCACATGATCATAGTGAACCTGTTAATCATTAAAATGCATTGAATTTTGAATTTGGTATCATGGTGAAACCATTAAGTTGCATTGTTGAATTTTGAATTTGATTAATGACTCAAACTATGAATGTTAAGATGCTGTCCACAAAATAATCAATTTTGAAATTTGATTGATCTTTAACTAAACGGTTAGACTGTGAAGTTAAAATGAGTTTCTTCAAAGAGAAAAAACCCAAGTGGTTTATTTCTTAGTTTCAAATTCATAAGGATAATGTTGTACACATATTTGATGCATGCATTATGATAGGTTTTTTTAATCATACGCAAGCAATTGTTTTTGATTAAATATTCTTTCTATGCGCATTAATTAATATAAAGATGGTTGTTTGTCATACTAGTGTTCATATTGATGAAATATGACAATGAATTTAAAACTCTTTTCTTGGATGATTACTATTGCGAGGACGAAGAGTACAAGAGTAATCAGAAGAGTTTATGAATTCATATAATCTTTATGAAGTTTACAAGAGGCAAGAATACAAGTATGGATTATTGCAAGCATCTAGGAGAATAATCTTATGTTTATTGTTAAATAAAGATAACTCCTGAGTATTTTTAAAAGCTAGTGGGAGTATTATGTTCAGCTTTCTTTCACCTGAAAGATTTAGGAAATAAAACCTACAACCTTGAAATATATGTTTATTGCTATGAACATACGCGGTATATAAATCTAACACAATTTGACATATCATTTAGAAAGTCTAAATGGATAGACATCTTTTGATAAGATAAAATATGAATGAAATCTTAAATTAGACTAAAGGATTCATTATGTATATTATATTATGTAGAGGAATAGTTGTATCATGCATGAATGCAAGATGATTTGACAACATTGGTATTTAATTGAAAGTTATTAGATAATCATTGAATTGAATATTTTAATAGAATATGTTTGGATTTTGAAATATTATTAGATTATGGATTTGTCTATAGTAATGAAAATATAAGGATATATATTGCACCAATTTATTGTGCAATTAGAATAAACTAGTGAGCTTGGAGTTCATGAGGTGCCAAACATTATTAAGAGAATATTTATTGTTTACGGATTTTAAAAGCATGGGGTTGTTTGTGTACACGAATGCTAAATTGAATTGAGATGACACTCAATACTAGTCATGGTATGATTTTATTTTTTGATGATGACCGTATGGAATAGTTGTGCTCAACTGAGAGCATAGTTGCATTATACATTAAAGAATTAGAATACTTTACATTTTGGAAGCTGCGGAAAATGATTGTTGTCAATAGTTGATGTCACACACCTTATGAGATAAAGTGTGTTAATATTGAGATATTTGAGTGAACAAACAATCATCATATACATTCAAGAACTTCATTAATTGAATTATTGAAATAAGTATTCTCAAAATTTCAAAAGATCAAAGCTAGTTGAAATTAATGAAATATATGCCTTGTCAGCAAGTACGATCATCGTATCTTGAGGCATGATTTGTCAACTAGAATTATCATGCATTTGATCTAGTTAGTATTTGGATATGAGATGTTTAGACAATTTTATTAATGATAATGATACGTGGTATGTGGTTATATTTAATATAAATTGTGTCTTATATTTGCATGTTTAATCCATGAATAATTTTTATTATTCTAAATTAGTCCATTGTCGATCAACAATATGGGAATATAGTTGAACTAAGACAAATCTGAGTGATTGGTGATATCTTGGATATTAAAGGATGTGTCCGCCAAACTCACATGATATTCATAAGATGAATATTGAACTTCCCCAACTAACAAGATTATTACTTTATGGATCGGCGTCATTAAGTAAATCATGTAAGTGATTTTGTTTACTAAATCCTTAGACTTGAGATGCAAGTAGGTCTTGCATGTGTGGATAATCCTTCTTGATGTAGTTTAAGTTATCCTGAATAAGGTAGATAATAAGGACTATTTTCAGAAGTAACTGTGAAGCATATGACTTGACACTTGTAGTCGATATAGAATTTGTTCCTTCAATAGTTGAAGAATGATGCCACTGGGCCCCTCGTAGGGTTAATTTGATGTATGTGTGGCCGCACCCAAAAACTCAGAAAGATATGTCTCAATTATTTTTGGTAATCATGATTAATCATATATACAAGAAACAAAATCGTTAAATAATTGAATGACTTAGATCCATATCCATTTTTAACATGGTATCGGAAACAAAGGGATTGTAAATACATAAATCATTTATCCGTGACTTTATGAAACCACACTTAGATATTTCTAGGAGCATTGGCGTGTTGCTAGACGCTTACCAATGTTATTATATTATTTGGTACATGTCCAAGTGGGAGTTGTTGGATTATGTCCACATAAAAATAATATATGTCCGGGAATTTATTTGAGCCTACGGGGACGCACGCGTTAATACATAAAACAATTAATAATAAATATATTAAATGTAATATATTTAAGTGATAAAGCTTAACAATCGTTAAATGTTAAAAAATATTTAATGGGAGTTATATTAGTCGTTAATAGTTAAAAAAAAGACTAATATGCAATTATGGGGAAAAAGAAAGTATAATTATGAAGAAAAAGAAAGTATGGGAATTATTTCTTTTTTCCTTAGCCATTATTTCCTAATCTCAAGAGGAGGTGGAATAACCTAACTTGCAAGCCAAGTTTAGGAGTTTATAAATAGAGGCTTAGGGTGTTTAGTTTTCTCATAACTTGAAAAACTAAATCCCTAAATTCTCTTCTTCTCCCTCCCTTGTGCCGTGCGATCAAACCAAACAACCCTAGGGTTTTGGTTTTTGCGATCGAACCCAAACAACCCTTAAAGGGATTCAAGATTCGAAGGTGTTTAGTGGCTTTATCACTACTAGTACTAGCATACTTAATTGTTTGCTAAGAATGTATTGTGTGTGTTGAAGTAGAGAGATCTTACTTTAGATCTTGGGTGGTTTTCGTGTGGTATTTAAATTATACACACGCGTATATTCAAGATGGTGTATTCGCTAATTGCTAAAAGGTACGCGTTCTTGATTCCTTTGTTAATTACATATTCTATACGTGATTTATATGTCCCGCTGCGTACTCGTGATTATTAATTGGTTAATTAGTTGTAAAAACCCAACAAAAGCCCGTAGATACTTTGTTAGGATGTGTATTTTGGAGGGAGATTATGGATAAAGAGGGGTGAGTTGTGGCCTATTTAAGAGAGGGTCAGGAGCTTTCTTTTGCACTGCAAGTTTAAATAACATATCCAATGGCAGCTTTACCAATATGTAATGAGCTTCGTCATAGTATTAATTCAGCGAATTGGGAGCCCCAGTTTATCTACTACTGTGAGAGATCCAAGCTTGATGATATCAGGTTGGCAAGGCAGATTAACGCACTGTGTGATACTTTAACAACTTTTATTGACGGAAAATGGGCTTTTATTGAGGAATTGGAGATGTTGGACTATAAGTTTATGCCAGGAAAGATGGCGGAGTTTATGAAAGAGATTCAGGACAAAGATATTCCGAACATAATGAAGTTACAAATACTTGGAAGGGAGTTTGAACTCAGGGCTCGTGAAAAGGATCTCTTCATTGAGAAACTTAAGGGCAACATGGATTATTGAAGCCGTTGTTAGAAGTATAACTAAGCAAGTATGTTAAATGCTGCTTTAATAACAACGTGTTATATATGCACATGTAGGTTAACTTTATGTTTAATTATGTAAGATTATGTGTGTATTTTGTTGTTTGCTATGTTGCCGTTGTAGTGTTTTCTTTGTTTGTATGATCTTTTGTTTAATAAAAGTGTGTTTTTTATTTTTGTTTGTCATTTGCTATGGGAGTTTATAAAGTTAATATGAAATTTTATTTAGAAGTATTGTTAATCTGTTATAAGGAGATAGTGAAGTAAGGACATTAAATTTCCATGTGATTGAGTGACTAAGAATTTTAGATTGAATTTACCTTTGTGTTTGCAGAGATGGTTAGGTAGCTTTCAATCTTCCTTATGTTTCTTTGAGTCTGTAGATTGTTGGTCAAAAAGGGCCCTCTTTGCTAATGTTCCTCGTTGTCTGTCAGATTCTTTGTTGTTTTTTGCAGCACCTGTAACTGTACTCTGGGTTGGTGGTGGCGTCACTTGTGTTTAAGAAAAAGGGATAGTTGTTAGATAAAAGTTTGTTTCTATATTTTGTGGAATGAAGAAATCATAAGGAATATGTATTGTGTTTACCTCCTTCGCCTGCAGTGTATTTTTATTTATCTTTCTGTGTGTTTTCTTCTTCTTTCATTGATTGATTAGTTGCAGCAGACGCCGATGAAGGTGTTCCTGATGTCTAACATAGTTAGACTAGGGTTTGGTAACTGGCTAATTATATAATTGAGAGTAAAAAAAGGATTGTCAGTTAAATTTTTTGCCACTTTGTTAATTTCTTGTGTGCTGCTGCTTGTGCTGTGGTCTTGTTTTTGGACGTCATAAACAGCATCTAGAGACAAATCTATTAAATTTCCCAAGGTATTGAAGTGAAATTGGAAGACACCATGTTTTCCTTGTGCTGCTAGAATCTCTGGTGGTATCATCGTCGGATCAGCTGGCTTGTATTTTTCTACCAGCTTTGTACATGAGTGGTCTGCCACTTTGTTCGCGGCTGGAGTGAAAAAAGTTATAGGGGCAGTTGCAGTGTTGTTTGTGATATACCCTTTGAATTTATACCTGTATGTTTAGTGGGCACGTGTTATATTCTTTTTTTTGTAGATGAGTTTGATGTGGAACATTGTTGATCAAATGTACCTAAAGAAGGGTCCTGGTTATGGGCCGTGATCCAAGCACCTGTAATTGTTTGCGTGAACTATTGTTGCTTTACCGCATTGGTGGCAAGAGATGTAGTACCAATCTTTGTTCATGTTAATGCCAGTAATAGTTGCTTCAGCTGTAAATCTTACGCCCTGCGGTTGTTTGTTTAAATTAGTTGGAGCTTGCCAGTTTATTTAAGGAAAGGAATATATATGTAAGAATTCACGTTATAGCTTTGCGGGTTATGATCCATTATCGTCTTTAATGGAAACCTATTTCTTGTCTTGTCTTGCTGAACGTCTTTATGTGGGTACTTGTATATAGTAAGTGAGGGAATGTCTTAGTATATGACTTTAAAGCTGTACAACAATTGAGATTAGAAAGATGAAATGAAGATATGGATTAGTATAATAGTGAAAGTTTAAGTTGTTTACAGATCACGCGATTCTTCAGCTTTGGGGATCTTTAGGTTTAAACAATAGTATGTTGCTGAGCTTGCAGACAGCTGGTAATCTGTAGTCATAGTGTTAGTGATGTGTTCATTGTGTTAGTTGTAGGGATAATAAAATTTGTATTTTTTAAAGTGGTTAGTTATTACCTGTGTATTTCGAAACCCAACATGAGCTAATTGCGATGATCACTGGTTGCTTCATACTGGATAGATTCGCTTCGCCAAAGTTCTCGGCCATTTCATCCCAGAGTGTGCACTCAACAATGTTTCCACTGGCAAAATTTTAAATTTGTTTACAAAAGGTTGTTTTAAGTTTTTTTGTAAATGTATTTGGGTAAGTTACTTGAGGTTTTCAATTTCGATTTTTCTCTTGATGCCTTGTCTTCTATTTGGGTCTCCAAAATCGCTGATACTGCCAGTTGATCTAAGGCATCCAATGTAGTCTGAAAAGAAAGTAGGCATACTATTATGGTTTGTTATTTAGTAAATCGAAAAAAGACACTTTCTTTAGTACGTTAATACTTTTTATAACTTCATAAGTGGCCTTTTTGTTAATAAAGATTTAGTTAAAGCTGTATTTCTAGGACATTGTTTTGCATCAGTGGTTTAGTTGGTATTTAAGAGTGTATTGCCACTTGTAGTTATCAGACATCAGTGCATGTAGCTTTTAAGTAGAAAGAATCATTTCACTGTCTATATAAGTGAGTGTCTTGTTAAGTTTGTCTGGTATCTTTGGTGTGTAACTTTCTTTTTTTCTTTTTAGAAAAATGGCCAACACAGGTACGTCGTTGTTTCAAGAGCTTTCTCGTGCTGCTGATTCTGATGATATTAAGGATCAGCTATTAGTGTTATTTACCAAGGAGGTTGCCGAGGATAAAGAGAAAATGGAAAATTATCGTCAGCTATCTGGTCAGCTAAGAAACGATGTAAAGATGAGGGACAGATACATCAGGGAGCTTCGAACATCTGATATGTCTGATGAGGTCGTTGAGAGTATTGAAATTATAAAGCAGGTGCAGCTTGATGATATGGAAAAGGCATCTAGTTTTTTGTTGATGGCTAGAGAGATTCAGAGTAAAGTGTTTGAGAAAAAACACTTTCATTGCAAGGCTAAGAGATTAGAGGTTTGATTAGTGTATGGCATGTGGTTTGTTTGTATTGATTTTGTTGTTATGTGTGCGTGTCTATACGTTTAGTGCTTGTCAAATAAATGTATACGTGTGTATGCCTGTGGTTTCATGTTGTGCTTAATGATGGTCGGTGTGATAAGTGTTTCAGTGACTGTTTAGTTTGTTGTATGATATAATAAGATGGTATGTAAGCAATGTTTGTGTATATTATTGTTTTAATATGGTGTGTTGTGTTAAATAATGTATTTTCTGTTATCATTTTTTGTTTTAATTAAGAGTTAACAGTTATAGTAAAAAAACACCGTGTAAAAGGTTGAAGTGGAAAGGTAACTGTCAAAGATGGATATTGTATATTTCCGGTACTATCAGGCCTTGGTAGCTTTGATTCCAGCTGGTTATAGGAAATAAAACAGAAATAGTGATGTGGAAATGTTGTTGTTGGTATGCTGTCAAAATTCGTGTATCTACCAAGCCGTAGGCTTGTTCTATTTTTTAGAGTTTGCTGATACGTACTGGTGGCTTCACAACTGAAGTTTGAAATCCAATAAGCCATGCCCATTTTGTAATTTCGCATCGAAATAATCAGTGTCTTTTTAAGCCATATTGGCTTGGATAGCATTACCCTGTGGTTATATATTAAATGTTATATATAGGTCACTAAGTTAGTCATTATTTGCAAATGAAATAGACAATGTTTTACCTCTTGATCAAGTAAAATACAACAGTAGGCATATGGAGTCATCTCCGGTGGGGATTTTGCAACCTATTTTCTATAAACCTTCGCTTCTAACGTCTTCTTTGTTGAGTTTGGATTGAGCTGAGTGATCGTTGAAAGCTCCATTTTAATAGTTAACCTAAACAAAAGGACTGATACATCATAATAAACCATAAACTTGAACTGTATTAAAAATAGTGACATAGACAAAAAAAATATCAGCAAAAAATGCATATTTAAACATGACATGTAGCATGATCAACAAAAAAATTTAGTAACTTTTTTTAAAACCTAGACCTATCTAACAGAAACAAAAGACATATTTATAAAAATTTATTAAGACGGCAGGGTGCCGTGTATTTTTTCCAAAAAGTCTTTGTATACTATATTTTTGGTAGCATTTAAAGGTTGCTCATTTCTTCGGGTTCAATAAGAATTTTTAAACCATGAGGAGTTGTGGTTCTTGATAACGCAACGTATAGCTGGCCATGACCAAAGATTGGATGTGGAAGATAGACACCGATTTTGTTCAGTGATTATCCTTGGATTTTATTAATTGTCATAGCATAGCAGAGTTTTATAGGGAATTGTTTTCATTTCAAGACAAAAGGGAGACTAGGATCGTTGTGAATGAGTGGAATTTGGTGGATAAACACTTTCTCTCCTACTCTTGTTCCCGTGATAATCTGCACTTCTATAAGTTTCGTCATGAGCTGTCTAACTATCATCCTTGTGCCATTACATAATCCACCGGCTATGTTTACATTCCTTAGAAGCATGAATGGTACATCGACTTTGAGCTCAAGTTGATGTGGAGGAAAACCTGGTAACTTAAAAGTATTTAAATGTTTTTATTAGATAAATCATTTCTGTTTCAGCGCCATCATTTCTAGTTGGTGTTGCTTCATCTTGGCTTATATAAATTGTGCTTTCGCCAGGCACCATGGCTAGAACTTTTGAGTTGATGATGTCTACGGTTTTGTTTTTAGGACATACAATTGCTTTTTTTGGAGAGTTGTTGCTGAGGGTGTGTGAAGAGTACTCTGATCATAGATGAAGTCAATTAGCTTTGACAGACCTTGTTCATCAGGGGGCAAACAATATGCAGGAGGAATGTGAACCCAAGATGTATTTTCAGGATTCTCGTCTGTTGGTTCACCAATTTTCCCGTCACCGACATCAAGTAACCAAGACGCAAAGGAGTTTACCAGACTACGTTCTTCTAAACTGATGTCTAGTCTTGCAAGTCTCATGTTGTGCTTTAACGTGAACACTTTGAAAGATGGCCATAATGCAGATTCAGAGATGCAAGATGATATCACCTCTATCTTTGATGCACCTTTTTTAACCGAGAGTGTTTGACGGAAGTCACCTCTTAAGAGAACTGACTTTCTGCCAAATACAGAAGATGGTTTATCAACGATATCTCTCAGGCTTCTATCTAATGCTTCAAAACAACAACGATCGTTCACAGGGGCTTCGTCCCAGATATTAAGATCGATGTCCGCTAATAACTTTCCAAGCTGAGTGTTCTTTATAATTCTACAAAGAGATTCCTCTATTAATTCAAGAGGGAGTTTGAATCTAGAATGTGCGGTATGACCCCACAATAGAAGTAAAGAAGCAATACATGAGGATGTGACTGCCAATACAATCTTTCCTTCAGAACGTAGGCTACTAATGATGGTTTTCCATAGAAATGTTTTGCCAGTTCCACCATGGCCATAAACAAATATAAGCTCCTGCCATTTATTTGTATAATCATTTATAATAAGATCGTATATCTGTCTTTGCTTAGCATTTAATAGTGGAACTGACTCGTCCTTTAATTGAGCTAATTCTTCCCGATTATAATTTCTTTCTTCCATCAGGAGTCTATTAGCTAGTTGAGCCAGTAGATCTTGAGGAGGTGGTGGAAGACTAAACACGTGCAACGATTTACCACAGTTGCTTAGAATAATCTCTATTTCATACAGTGTATAGCCCTGCAACGAATCATCATTGAGATGATAATCAGGAATTTGTACTTTTTCAAATACTTTTTTTGGTATATCATAACTCATCTCTTTCTAATACTTTCTCCAAAGTCTAGATGGATCTGCCACATCAAATTAAAGGAGTATGTGGGAAAAAAGAAACCGCAACTCTTTTGGTGTTGCAGACCCACACGCCTCCTCAAATACAATCTCCCATTCCTTGTCATCACCGAGTAGACCCAATGCTTGGCACGCAGCTCTGTAAGTCGGATAAAAAACACCGTTGTCAGTTTGTACTTCCTAAAAATCCCTGCAGCCTTTTTGATGACATAGTAACATTCTTAAAAATAATAATTCGCCTGAAGTTGGATGCACATACGCGAGCCGTCCAATAGATGATTTGCTGTTTTTCCGTGGTGACCAACTTTTCCTATCAGAACACCACACAAATTCTAACGGGAACTCTATATATGATAAATGCCTTCCCACTTCATTAGCTTCGTTAAAAGCAAACCACTCGGTTAATGTTGTGCTTTTCTTTCCAGGTAAATCAATCACTGATTTTAACATGTCTTGATCTCTAAAAGTAATTCGTTGCATGTATTCTAAATGCACCGCTAATATTTGTACATCTGGTTCGCGATGATGTATATCAAACTTCAAGATTCTCCAATACGCTTCATGAGCACATATGAAACGACCTTCAATATAATTCTGAATTTCATCTATCACCTGTCGCAAAGGTGTTGCTGCGGTGGACGATTCACCAATTGGCCTAGACACGCGTGCGAATACTTTGTTTGTACCTTTCGATATGTACTTGAACAGATACTTTATAAGCATACTCCATCCACAGTATTCCACATTGATATGAGCTCAAAATGCTAGAAGCAGATCATAGTTATACGGAACAACATAGCTATTATCCAGCTGGAATTCGTTTCTTGTAGCAAATACACTTGTGTCTCTTCTCCGATAATGCACATGACCATTTTCATCAAAGAAGGTCTTCTGATTGATTTTTAGGAAACTTCTTGCTACACTTGTCACCTTTCATACACGGAGCTTTCAAGCTAACAGCTCCACAAGGACCATGCATCATCAGCTCTAAAATAACGTTATATCCTTCTGGATTTATTCTTAGATCTAGTAACTCAGCTGAAATAAACCGATCAACATCTTTAACAATTCTTATTCTACTTGCTGAATCCACCCAAAGCAAAGTGTGGCAGTGTGGTAATCCAATTTTTTGGAATTCGACTGTATAGAGCACTGTAATGAAAGATCCAAAATCAACAAAGGTTAATAACCAAACATAGATAAAATTATAATGTCAAACTAAAATGTAGAGTATCATACCTCCAGTTACGTCTCTAAATATACGTTCTTCTTTGAGGAAGGCAATCAAAGCTTGAATCTTTTGCTCAAACACCTGGCACACAACATCTGCTCTATCAGAAGCAGTCAAATGTGGATACTTAGACATGAACCTTTTGATCTCTGGACAGTTTACATTACACGTGAATGTGATGAAAAACTGTGGATTTCCTAACTTTTAGCAAATAGCAAGAGCATCTAAATAATGAGCATACATGTATCGCAGACCGCCTGTAAAAGACATATGAAGGATAATTCTTCCTCCAACTTCATAACCATCTCGCTCTCCTCGAGAAATTGCATCATATAACCCCGATAAGTAGTCAATTCGAATATCATTTTGTTTTTTTCTTATGTAGTCCAGCCGATTATGTTCAACAGCACAGAGCACACCAACAACGTACTGTTAGAACAATCTACCTCCTCTAAAAAGAAGGTCGTATTGCTGCAATCTAAAATGAAGCTGGTATCTGTAGTAAGCAAGCATCGTGACCCTTTTTCCCATACCAACACCATTAGCTGATTTTAGCGTTAGCTCTGTGTGATACCCTGGCTGACCGTAGATGAAAAGAAGTGGAAACTAGAGTGACATATATGAAGGATGTAGTTTGTTCACCCTTTGTGGCGGGTGATGTGCTGTCGTTGTATGGTATATTTCAGATGTTTCAAGTTTTAAATTTATATTTTACTGACTAAACTAAAAACAATACTTTAACTGCCAGTGTACCCGATCGGTAGTAGTTTCGTGGTAAGTAGGGTATCGAACACTTGAAGCGAGGTTAAATCTATCAATTTAATTAATATTTTGGTTATCTAATCTATGTTAATTCTATTCTGTTCTAAACCTATGTTAAACCTATGTCAGTCTAAATCCTAATTCTAACGGGAAAAGGGAGGTTTTCAGCCTGAGAGACTGGCACGTTTTGGTTGGTGACTACAATCAATTCAAGGCACTGTTACCCACGAAAGCTAATTAACAAAAGATAAAAGTGCGGTCGAACCTTATATAAGAAAACTGTATTAACAATTATTAATCCGATTAGAATGTTGGTTTGTTTATTTAGTGCAATGATTTCTTCTCTCGAGGTGGCATATCATTCTTAGAATTAGGCGTTACATCATCCTAAGACCTAGACACATTAATTCTGTCACAATTAAAGCATCCGCATAAAGCATCCTTATTTGATGATTATAATCTATCTTAGGGATTAAGGCAATGGTGATCTTGTTAAACCCTAACTCATAGAGACTTTACCCACTTACCGTTTAATGGCAATTTATACACTAGTAGTCCACTTGTCCAACTATCCAATGGAATCAGATGATTACTTGTTGAATTATCTAGGTCACCTGCTAGTCAACACGATCAATAAACCATTGACAATATCCAATTAACTAGTTAAGCCTGAAGCGTATCCTAGACACAGACTTAGAAAGACAATATTTGTGTAACTATTATTCTAGATGTATGAATTACTATATGGAGAGCTATCCCGGACTCTAGATCTACTTGGTCCGCTTCACTCGATCCAGTTGAATGATAGGTCGCATACAAAAGCGCGTAAACAAGTATAAATTGATAAAGATAAATAAGCACTCAACTATAAATCAAGAAATCGAGATAAACAAATACCAAACATTCAAATCTTCATAGGGTATTAGCCTTCAAACGTCATAATAAATGCAAGAGCAATTATTTAGCCAAGGTAAACTAACCGAGTTAACGAATGATACCAAAATTTAAACAATTACTAGAGTATATGGAATGACACGTTGTCTTCTATGGAATTGATAGCTTTGCTCGACCTCTTCTGCTCTTTCTCTTTTATGAAAATTGACTTTTGTGGTTTAGGTATCGAGAATATGATTTAGCACACTTAAAACTTGTTTTTGAGTTTTCTATTTATAAGGCCTGGAAGTCGGTTGGATACGGCGTATCCAAGTGTTGGATACGGCGTATCCAAGTGTTGGATACGGCGTATTAGAGATTTCTTGGAGTAGGGACCACGCTTGATATCTTCTAGAATATTATATTGATTCCATATCTTGAATACGGCGTATTGAGTCCTCTGGATATGGCGTATTGATCTTTATTCCTCTGTAGTCTTTGGTGAGTGCAGGCACGAATACGCCTTATCTTCCTTGATGGATACGGCGTATTGGTCTTTAGAATAGTAATCTTTAAAATATCTTCATTTAAGCACCAGAATGCGCGCCTTTTGCTAACTTTCACCAATTACTCCTTAATTACTGCAATTCTCAAATATAAACAATTAAGTAACAATTCTTTGCAATAAGTATAAAAAATGGGTTAATATCATGGGATAAATGATGCTATAAAATAAACGTTATTTGATGTCATCAAATATCCCCCCACTTGAATCCTACTTGTCCTCAAGTATCCTTTAGAAGTTTACAAGAATGTATCCCTAAGGATATTTTCCGTTAAAGCATTTATTTGATTTATTACAAGTACACAACCAAACACCTCACGAAATAGGAAGATGAAAACACTCAAATCACTCAACTAATCTATGTGGTAACATGTAACTAATTCGCTCAATTGCTCGGTCGTGATAACTAGTAGTATCTGGCATGATAATATGATGACATACTTGGTGATAACAATGTAACTAACAAGTCCCTATGATTGATTTAATACAAAATCACCGCTCATTTGTTGTCTTTCATAAAGTCTGGAAAACCTACCTTTCAAAGCTAACACACATACGTTTTGGAAGTTGGAACTTGTTATAACTACTTGGTAATGTAGTGCTCATCAGCAATTTTGTTTTGTGTGTGTTCCTCGCTTAGCCCTTCAAAGTCTTGAAATGTAGAAATGTCGAGGGTCTTTCTCGAAGCAGTCAGTTTAAGCTGTTTGGGTAGAGGATATGATTGTCTACATCCCCCTCCCCCATACCAACGCTTCGGCGGAATTGGTAGATTGTGTTGTTGATTTATGATGATCTTGGTAACTAAAAGTTTTTCCTTCTTTATCAACAAAGATTTTAACAGCCATGCTCCTACACCTTTAAAGGTACAAATGTATCCACAAAATATACACAAGAATATCAATGTCTAATTAGCAAAGTTCATTATTCTTTAAGCACACGGAAACATCAAATAAATATGCTATACTGAACTAAATAAATTCCACCCCACTTATATATTTGTAGATCTTCTCACTGGCCTGTAGAGATAAGTGACTTTTCAGGATAAAATGTGATGTATGCAGGAAAAATGGTCCGCATAATTTTTGTTATTGACAGCTGCCGGTTGTCAATCTTTCACCAGAAGTACCACTCCAACAAGGCAGCTAAAGCACACATACATGGCCGTAACGACGGAATAGACAACTACATCAAGCATAAAATCGGC
This sequence comes from Tanacetum coccineum, assembly GCA_026074375.1. Lineage (NCBI taxonomy): Eukaryota > Viridiplantae > Streptophyta > Magnoliopsida > Asterales > Asteraceae > Tanacetum > Tanacetum coccineum. Next base: position 14,657 of record BQNB010093028.1, read on the forward strand.
GGGATAGATACATATACAACAATATTTTAGGGTTTTGACTCTACGAAAGCAGTAAAGATAGGATGAGAGTAATGATATAATCATGGGTTTTTCTGCAGGTTTACAAAAGAATTACAAATTTTAAATATTGTACATTTATTTTTTAGAAATACTAGAAAAAAATTCAAATTTTTACATAGCTGGAGACGCGACGCCGTCAGGATAAATCCTAATGCCGTCTCCAGCGTATTTTTATAAGTCAAAACTGAAGAAAGCACTACATAAAAACCTGGAGTTAGTCATGACAATCATATGACTCGAAACTGACATGAATTAATCTAAATAATTTATTTCAAATGTTTGAATTTGGTTCTAAAAAAACCAGATATATTCCCCTACACTTATTTTGTTGTAAAATACCTTTGATTGCAAATAAGACGAAGTTACAAACAAACAAAGCATGATTACAACTAATTCAAACATAATAAAACAAACAATATAGAGTTAAGACACAAGACACTCTTAATATGCGGGAAAAGTAAATATTAAGTTGCCTCCCAAAAAGCTCTTTTCTTTATTTACGAGTCTTGTAGCTAGACTTGAAGTCCTTTTACTCTTTAAGCTTGATGATACTTATGTGGTTGGTTTTGAGTTTTTCAATTGTTTCCCTGTCTCTCTTATAAGTATGTATGAGGTCCATGCAAGCTTTGTAATATCCCTTTCTCTTTTCGAGGACATGCTTAAACCCCTTTTTCAAACCTTTAAGTTCTTCACAAAGAACGCCTCAAACTTGTCCTTTTCCAAAGAGGATACTAGACCTAATTCTTTTTTCCTTTGGGGCATCCTAAACACAACTTTGTCGTCCCTATGGGAAAATCTAATTAACCCTAAAGATTCATCATAAGTGAGCTTAGATGTATGCACAAAAGGTTTTCCAAAAACTACTTCACTTAGCCCACTATCAATTATGTTGCCCAAGTCTTCTAAAATCATAAAGTCCACAACATAAATGAAGCACCCAATAAATATATGCATATTTTTAGCTCTTCCAACGAAGTTGTAAAACTTATATGGTTGGTATGGGTTTCTACGTGCTTGAAAGGATTTTTCTCTTATTTTGTTGTAATTAGCACGAGACATGATGTTGACGGGAGATTGTAGATCAATGTATGCACGGCCTGTGTAAACGGTGCGGATTACACAAGGAATCTTTAAACTCCAGGGGTCGCCTCTCCTAATCTTGGGCTCTAGGGTCGAGAAAGGGGGTTGAGGTTCTCCTAATAGTTCCTTATGGTAAGTTAATTCTTCCTGAGTATGGAACTTATCTTTGAATAATTTTTCATCAAAATTGTTTCTTCGTTGCATTCTTAATTCAAGTTCCTTAATTCTCTCTTCAGGGCAGAAAGTCTCAGAGTCAAAAGAATTGTTGGTTAATTCATTAATAGTTTTGAAGAGGAGAGAATCAATAGTTTGCCTTATTTCTAAAAGCTTGTTTATTCGGGCTGTAAACTTAGCGTGAGTAGTGACAGAGGGTTCCTGAGAAAAAGATCCTAAGGTCGATGATAGATTTGCATTCTCCATAGTGAAGAATGGAATAGTCAATGAAAATTACGAACAAACACACAAAGAAGAGATAGACTATAAGAAAGCTAATATGTGGAAATTAAAGTCTCACTTGAAAGGATTCAAGCGAGTAGAAGTAAGTTAAACTATGATCGAAACCTAACTATTCCCCACGCAGCGGCGCCAAAAACTTGATGCGGTTATCGTAGGACTTCAACAATAAGTTTTACAACTCCCTAGGCAGAGTACCTAACCGTTGTAGTAGTAGTATATGCAAGACTCGGGGGTTGTTATCGTTCTCTAGGGGAATAGGTTGGGAAGGCTTGATCACGGTCTAACAGAATTCTAGGGGTTGAGAGAAGATTATTTTTGTGTTTTTATATTTATAGGAAAGCAGGTAAATCTAGGGTTTGAGAGGTTGGTTTGATAAACTATTAACTAAACTAATATCTAATCTAATCTACTGGTGATAACTTTATGATAATTAAATGTATTTACTTAATCATGCATTACTTATCAGATTGCTTCTCCTAATCGTGTTGCCTTGTCACACTTGTGATGTAATGTGTAAGTATTTCCTAAGTTATGAACGAATTACATGAATCCGTCGTCTATTTAATATTCCGTTAAGGCAAAGTACAAGTAAGGTAGTATGAAGACTACTACAAGGCCCCTAAGAGTATATTAAATGCGTGTGAAATACCTTAAGAGGGATCAACCATACAAGGGGAAAGGTAGTATGAAGACTGTTACCTTATGGTATCCTTTCTACGCACTCGCGTTTCCTTAGATGTGTCAACAGCGATACAGATAAAAGCTGGTTTTCTAAGGCCTAACGCGCACATTCATCAACAAGAAGCAACAGTAAAAGGATCTACAATCCGACTTTCATGCAATCATAAGAAAATACAAAGGAGGGTTTAGCCTCGCATGTTATAAAGGAAGTAAGAAGATAAATCAATCACACAACACATAGACATATTGAATGATTAATGATAAATAACCTTACTTGAATTAAAACATGGATCCAAGGTAGTACAATAGGGTTTTGAGGCCCTAAAAACGACCTATGAAGCTGCTACAAGGACTAGGGTTCGTCTCCCTAAGTTATACAAAGTTATCCCAAAAGTTACACACTAAAACCCTAAAATCGGTTTTGTATATATAGAGGTATCACGGCGACGGTGTTACGTTATGGTCCTGACACCGTCGCTACGTGGATGATTCTAGATCCTCTTTAAGTCGGCCACGTCCTGACGCCATCTCCAAATTCCAGACGCCGTCACTGAATAGATCACGACGGCGTCGCTTTATGCTTGCGACGCCGTCTCCACGTTTTGTAAGCAATACTTCTTCAAGGATTTGGTGTAGGTCCGTAATCTCATTTTCGGCCTGAGAGACTGGCACGAGGTTTAGTTATCTAACCTAAGGTTTTGATGACAAGTAAAGCAATAAACACACACAAGAAGACAAACAAACAATAGAGAAGTGGTCGAGAAATAATGTAAGCAAAATATATCAACCATGAATAATCTGATAAAACGCAAGTTTGTTTATTAGTGCAATGATTGACTTATCTCGAAGGGCATATCATTCCTAGACTTAGGCGGTACTTCTTCCTAAGACCTAGACACGCTAATTCTGTCACAATTAGACTCATCCACATAAAGTAAGCATTTTTTTTATTATAATCTATCTTAGGATATTAATAATGGTGCTCTTATTAAATCCTAGCTCATTGAGACTTCACCCACTTACTGCTTAACGGATCTTTATATACTAGTAGTCCACTGTCCGAGTCCTTACCAATTGATTAGAACGTACTCGTTGGTACCAAGGTCACCTTATGGCTCAACTAAGCTCACAATCAAAGGGCAAAGATAGGTTAATATTTGTGATCCTATGATTCTAGATATATAAATTGCAATATGGAGAGCTATCCCGAACTCTTAGCCTACGCCCAAACAACACTGAAGTTGCAGCGCATTAAATATGTAGGACTAGACCCAGTTGAATGATAGGTCGCATACTTAAGCATGTAAACGAATATAAATTGATAAACATAAACAACAATCAACGATAAATTAAGCAATCAAGATAAACAAACCAAACATTAGATCTTTTGATATATGAACGATTAAAATAAAGAAACCTTAATCGAACGCGTATTCGGTTACGCGAAGATTACAAGAGTTTTCCTATGATCTTGAGGCTCTTTTCTGACCTTCTATGCTCCTTTATTCGTCTCTTGGTCGACTTGATAGTTTAGGGATTCACTTGCATACCTAAAACTGAGTTTAGGATCGTCTATTTATAGAGTCTGGAAACTCGTTGATACGCCGTATCGAGCAATGTGGGATATGGCATATTAGGGATTTATTGGAGTAAGGACCACGTTTAATATCTTTCAGAATATTTTATTACTATATTGTAAATACGGCGTATTGATGTCTCCTGGATACTGCGTATTTGGTCTTCAATCATTCGTGGTTATTTGTGAAGTATAGGCACGGATACGCCGTATCTTCTTGATGGATACGGCGTATTGAGGTAAAACTAGTTGATTCTTCTTCGTTGACCAAAGTATTATATATGGTGTATCGTTGATGTGGATATGGCGTATTCTTTAAAGTCAGGCAATGGTCTTTTGATTAGTCAAAGTCTTGGATACGTCGTATAGGTCTAGAATAATACGATGTATTTTCTATCAGATCAGTAGACTTTCTCAAACTCTCCGTTTATGCTCCAAAATGCGCTCCTTTTATCATAACTTCACCAAGTACTACATAATTACTGCAATTCTCAAATATGAATGATTAAGTAATAATTCTTTGCAATAATTATACAAAATGGGTTAATCACATGGGATAAATGATGCTATAAAATAGATGTTATTTGATGTCATCAAATATCTCCCCACTTGAATCTTACTTGTCCTCAAGTAGCATTTAGAAGTTTATAAAAATGTGTCCTTAAGTATATTTTTCGTTATAGCATTTATTTGATCTATTACAAGTACATAACCAAACACCTCACGAAATAAGAAGACGAAAACACTCAAATCACTCAACTAATCTATGTGGTAACGTGTAACTAATTCGCTTAATTGCTCGGTCGTGACGAGTATTCTATCATAAGCTTGGCAAGGATACACATCTCTACCACTAAAGCCAAGGAGTGACAAGTTTATAAAGGTAAATATGGGGTTTTGTATGGAAAAGCTTACGGCTGATCATTCTACAATCTTTCACCAGAAGTACCACTCCAACAGGGCAACTGAAGCACACATACATGGTCGTAATGACGGAATAGACATGTGTGTTCGATCACATCCCCATTCGAATTTAACCAACAGTTAGGATGAAGAATGATATAGGGTAGGAACCTTTTAACTTTCACCAAAAGTCGTAAACCAATGAGGTACAAGACATGCATACATGGCCGTAACGACGTAATAGACATGTATGTTCGTATAGATCCTCATTCGCGTAAAACTAGCGGCTAATCATCAGGTGAGAGGGAAGTAAATTGTTGTTAAATAAAAATCAAGAAACAAATAGATTAAGACTTAAGATACAAGTTTCTAGACACTTATTTCCCGACCGTTACCATGATAAAGACACAACTATTTACAACGTCTTGATCATCGATCAAAAACAACAACCTAAGTTGGCGTTCCCGTAACGGTCAACTTCCCAATCATCCCAAAACTTTACATACTTTACAAGGTAAGTGGCGATATCTTCCACTTTGTACAATACTCTACATCGTTGATTTTTTAGACGTATCAACGAACAATCGATCATTCGTGTAATTCCTGCGGTAATGCTCTTTGCGAAATGATTATCTTCAAACTTTCTCTTTTTGTTGCAATTTTTCTTTTGATTTTTTTGCTAACTATACTTCAAATCTCGGTGTAGTTTCACCATCTTCATGATCATAATAATTCCGGATAATTCCTTCGGTAGTTCTTCGTTCTTCAAATTCTCCATTAATTGTGATGGTAGTAAAATCACATGAGCTTTGACTACTAATATACATTCCCAATTGCAATGTGCAAATTTCCAACCGCACCAAAGATAGAAAATGCCATAAGACTCGGGAAATACAAACTTTACACTTTAAGCAACTAGCAACTATAAATGAAACTTAATCTAACAGAGTAGGTTAAGGTGTAAGGGTGTAACGAAACAAATAGTTGATGTAATTCCTAGAGGATTGGCTCTACGGGTTGTTCTAGTGGATCATCACTCTAAAGATGAGAGTGGAAAAGGGTTTAACGGGAGGTTAACTAACCGGTGTAGTTAGTTAATAAACAACATGTAAAGGCGATTTGGGTGTAATCCTAAAATTTATCAATTTAAATAAGTTACTCTAATTAAATCCATAATACTCATTATTGTGGTCTCGAGTGATATACCAAGCCAAGTTCTAAAGTCTACAATATCACCGGCACACTCATATTTTGTGGAATTTGGGTAAACATTTGGAAACGGAAAGGTTAAATCCTCACAATATCTATCAAGGGTTATTGTGTGCGGGTTATGTAACAGGTAATTTCACAAAAATATACTTGAATTTTTTTTAATTTGAGCATAATTTAAGCATTTTAGTGTGAAAAATAGGACAAGTAAACATTATAATTCCATCCCCTCACTTAAATTATACAACATCCTCGTTGTATATATAAAACATTAAATACGGGAATTTAAAAAGAATTAGAATGAGAAACTCCCCTGATATTTGCTCGGTAGATTCTCCAAGTTGCGTTTATGAGCAAGATTGTGTGCTGGAAAAAGCGTCTGAATTCTAGCACGAACAACACACACATAGAATTCCAGAAAACATGCATTCCACCAACTTCGTCGATAATTCTTTCATGAGGTCCTGTGTAGAATATAGGAAAAATAGGTGCATTCCTATCTTGGTACCTATGGTTAATTTAAACTTAAACAAACTAAATACGGGTCAGACTGTGGATATGGCGTATCAAATGAATGAATACGGCGTATTCACAAAACTGACAATAATGTTTTTAAAGTGCAATAAAAATAAAGATTGATAACGTCCAGACAATCAATACGCCGTATGGTTTGGGGCGGATACGCCGTATTGATGTCTGGGAAGACAGACTTGATAACAAAATTAAGTAACAATCTGAGTTGTCTCCCGAGAAGCACTTTTGTTTACAGCGAATTCTTTAAGTTAGACTTTTCTTCAGCTTCTCTTCTCATTCCATCTCATGCACGCTAATGTTCCCGCGTGTGAGCCATTCTTCCATCTTCGCATCTCGAATGTAATCGGGTCCTAGATTCAAAACTCTTTTGTAGAACCTTTTAAGCTTTTGGTATGCATGCGAGATCCCATTCTTCTTATCTTTCTCACTTACCTTCAATAATGGTGGGATCTTGTTGCATTGTTCATTAGTGTGGCATTTAAACCTCGGATGTGATCGCACCATTTGGTAAGTTACTTCATCATCACCATTGTAAAGGGTAATTATCCCTTCGAACCGTTTTGTTTTAATTCCAAATTCTCTTAAGAATAGTTCACCAAAAATAATATCGCCCATTCCTTCATCATGATAAGCATCCATATCCTCCAAAACTGCAAAATCAGTCATAACAGAGAAAGTTCCAACAAAGATAGGCACATTCATTAAGGCTCCTACAACATTATCCCCTTTGTACACCATCTTATTTTTCATTATTGAATTATAAATTTTTTTTGACATCATATTAATGTACAATAACGGGAAGAAGTTGACGTGTGTAAATTCAAATCCTATCATGCATGAAAACTTTACGCTGTGGGCGCAATCTATATGGATTTTCTTATCGTCGTCACAATAACTAGGGTAATCATTAATTCCAGTATCAAGATCTTCATCCCTAGCTCTAAATTCCTCAATTATCTTACATTTCTCAATGGTGGGCATCAAATCATCTCCTTGATTTCTCCTAAGCTCAAATGGTTTATTTAGATCATTTAATTCAATGTAATCTTCCAAGAAAGGGTCTAATGATCTATTTAACACCAAAGTTTCTCCCATAAGCCTAGCTTCTAAATCAAGTTCCATTCTTTCTCTCAAACTTAGCATGTAGACCCTCTTAATTATACTACTAGCAGGTTTAACACTTTAAAAAATAATATTTTCTTCCCCAACCCTTAAAGTAATCTTTCTTTTGTAAACATCAATCTTATGTAATCTTTCAAGTGGTGTATCGCAATTGAGCGAATCATCTTCTACCTTAACATCTTTATTTTTCTTGAACTCTCCTTTGATAACCTTTGTCATTCTTACTGAAAAATACCCAGAAAATTATCAGTAGAACCAGCGGGAGAAAGGTATATAAAAAAAATTAGCTCGAAAGTTCCAAAAATATTATCAGATGATCGATACGCCGTATCCAATGAAAGTGGATACGCCGTATTAATCAGTTTGAATGAATACGCTGTATTGGACTACAAGTTGGATACGCCGTATCTAGTGGAAGTGGATACGCCGTATTCAGCTGTCGACTAGAACAGTGTATTAAGAAAACAATTAAATACGTAAACAATTAAATGAATACAAGCAAACATATAAAGACAAATATACAAATATTACAGAATATACAAGAATATAAACTAATCTAAATCACACTAATCCTAAGGGTTAGATCTAATATAATGTTAAAAACCAAAATATCAAATAAAAATCAAGATTAATTTTCACTCCCCGGCAGCGGCGCCAAAAACTTGATGTGCTGTCGTTGTATGGTATATTTAAGATGTTTTAAGTTTTAAATTTATATTTTGCCGACTAAACCAAAAACAACACTTTAACGGGCAGTGTACCCGATTGGTAGTAGTTTCGTGATAAGTAGGGTGTCGAACACTTGAAGCAAGGTTAAATCTGTCAATTTAATTAATATTTTGGTTATCTAATCTATGTTAATTCTATTCTATTCTAAACCTATGTCAGTCTAAATCTTAATTCTAACGGGAAAAGGAGGTTTTCAGCCTGAGAGACTGGCACAGTTTGGTTGGTGACTACAATCAATTCAAGGGACTGTTACCCACGCAAGCTAATTAACAAAAGATAAAAAAGTGGTCGAACCTTATATAAGAAAACTGTATTAACCATTATTAATCTGATTAGAATGTTGGTTTGTTTATTTAGTGCAATAATTTATTCTCTCGAGGTGGCATATCATTCTTAGACTTAGGCGTTACATCATCCTAAGACCTAGACACATTAATTCTGTCATAATTAAAGCATCCGCATAAAGCATCCTTATTTGCTGATTATAATCTATCTTAGGGATTAAGGGAATGGTGATCTTGTTAAACCTTAGCTCATAGAGACTTTACCCACTTACCGTTTAATGGCAATTTATACACTAGTAGTCCACTTGTCCAACTATCCAATGGAATCAAAATGTTACTTGTTGAATTATCTAGGTCACCTGCTAGTCAACACGATCAATAAACCATTGGCAATATCCAATTAACAAGTTAAGCCCGAAGCGTATCATAGACACAGACTTAGAAGGACAATATTTGTGTAACTCTTATTATAGATGTATGAATTACTATATGGAGAGCTATCCCAGACTCTAGATCTACTTGGTCCGCTTTACTCGATCCAGTTGAATGATAGGTCGCATACAAAAGCGCGTAAACAAGTATTAATTGATAAACATAAACAAGCACTCAACGATAAATCAAGAAATCGAGATAAACAAATACGAAACATTCAAATCTTCATAATAATAGCTAATACCCAAAGGTATTAGCCTTCAAACGTTATAATAAATACAAGAGCAGTTATTTAGCCAAGGTAAACTAACCGAGTTAACGAATGATACCAAAAACTATATGATTACTAGAGTATATGGAATTACACGTTATCTTCTATGGAATTGATAGCTTTGCTCGACCTCTTCTGCTCTTTTTCTCTTCTGAAAATTGACTTTTGTGGTTTAGGTATCGAGAATATGATTTAGCACACTTAAAACTTGTTTTTGAGTTTTTTATTTATAAGGTCTGGAAGTCGGTTGGATATGGCGTATCCAAGTGTTAGATACGACGTATCCAAGTGTTGGATACGGGGTATCCAATTGTTGGATACGGCGTATTGAGGATTTTTTGGAGTAGGGACCACGCTTGATATCTTCTAGAATATTATATTGATTCCATATCTTGAATACGGGGTATTGAGTCCTCTGGATATGACGTATTGATCTTTATTCCTCTGTGGTCTTTGGTGAGTGCAGGCACGGATACGCCGTATCTTCCTTGATGGATACGGCGTATTGGTCTTCAGAATAGTAATCTTCAAAATATCTTCATTTAAGCTTCAGAATGCGCGCCTTTTGCTAAATTTCACCAATTACTCCTTAATTACTGCAATTCTCAAATATAAACGATTAAGTAACAATTCTTTGCAATAACTATACAAAACGAGTTAATATCATGGGATAAATGATGCTATAAAATAGACGTTATTTGATGTCATCAGCAGGCCGTCTCTATGTTGAATAATGACATCAAAATCCGCGTTGTCTGAAATACCATTTTCAAAAACCATTGCACCAAGAGTATTTAATGTTGGAAGCTCATAACCCCTAGCACCTTCAGCGTTGTAAAGCCGTATTTTAAACTCTAGAATGTTTAGTTCTCTGCATTTGTCTCTTGCTGTTCGAAAAAGCTGCACCAACTCATTATGTGCATCTAAAAAATGAATAAGACCTTCAACTATCCCAGGCTCTAACTGACTGTTATCTATTCCTCCAAAATGATGCATCCTATTCTAAACCTCGTTGTCAGTGTCATAAATGTATAGCTGTAGAAACCTGGGCGGCTCTCCTGCAGGTGGACATAACGACCCTATCCAATGATAGATCTGACTAGAGACTTTAAAGACATACGACCCTCGCCCAGCGTTAATAGACTCGTCAATCTTTGCCCCAAAAGACGTCATTGCGAACATTTGATTATAAGCATGGATATTTTCCATAAAATGCTTGTTTTGAAACAGACTTTTGATGTACTTAGGTGGTTCACGCGGTGGCTGCATCTGAATTCTACCACCTCCACATCATAGATGATATTCAGGAGTTTGATTGTATGAATGCCCTTTTAAACGTTCAACATACTAAAAAGAAGCCCCACAATAACGGCAGCGCCGATCACAGTCTCCCAAATCACTATACGTATATGAGGTCCCTACAAAAACCATGCAAACGTACACTTCAAAATAAATTTAAGACACATAATATTCGCAATAAGTGTTTATCCCTATACCACACAAACATTATAACATGTAAAGAAAAGATTTACCTGCACTCGCAACGGAGTTGGTATCAACTGCGCTACCACTTGTCAAAACACGACGACCGGTTCTCCTGGAAGTACTTCGCACGCCAACCGCTGAATTCAGACGGGGACGCACTTGCACATTTCTATCCCGACGTAAAGTAGAAGATCCATTATTACTCATACATATGTTAAAAAAAAGAGAAAAAAAGGCAGTAAAAAATTTAATTCAAAAGAAGTAAAAAAGTGAAAGAATCACAGGAAAAACCATGTAACCAATAATCGATAATTCATTTACCTATTGTAGACCTGAGTTGACAATTTTCTTGTGTATTTCCACCATCTCGAGAAACAGGATAACTATGTTGAGAATCAGCTGAAAAATAGAAACCGATAAAAAAATTAAGACGTTTTTCCAAAAAAAACAACACTTATACAAAAAGATGGAATTAAGAACCACGATCTAACTGACCAGTTATCATCACAGCATTAGGATTTGCATGGAAACTTCTACCAGGTAATGAAGCAGAAGGGCCACATAGAGAACTGACTGCCAAAAAAAAGGCACGGTAACTTGTTAACTCGGCGAGCCCCAAAAGGGAGATAACTCATATAAAACCATGGAAGAAGTAACAAATCTATTACTCACAGTCGATATGAACCAAGTTAGAGTTAAAAACAGGCGTAATCTGAGATAGACTTCTTGAACGGCGTAAACCCGCACCACTTGAACATAGGGCTAAGTAAGCTTCAAAAACGTCAGAATGACCACTTGGTTGCAATTTGCGCTTGTCCAAACCGTCTCCTACGCCACCAACAAAAGTCGATGAACCTAAAAAATGCAAATGCCAAAACACAGTGGTAAGCTAATGCTGAAGTTTAAAGAACGGCCAAACCAAGCAAATTTTTTTGAAAAGAATTACCTCTCAAACCCGTGCCCTGCTGCACACATGGAACCTTCCCAGATA
>BQNB010093029.1:0-26469 GCA_026074375.1 Tanacetum coccineum
GTCTAGGTGAAAGTGGTTGGTGTTCAGGTGATGGTTGCTCAAAGATGTGCTCAGTGTGTTCATTGTCAGGTTCAGGTAAAGGTGATGTATTGTGAGTTGTTGGTTCAGCTACAGGTGTAGGTTGAGATGCAATTGTTGCAGATATCATAGGTGGGTGAGATGAAGATGGTAAGGGTGCAGAAGATGATGGTTGAAACTCAGCTTGATCTGTTGGTCCTGCACTTTGATCTACAATAACAACTAGTAACATTGCAGGCAACAAAGGTCTAGGTACCCTTCTAAAACCCCTTTTCATGTTCCCAAAAATCTTTTTGGTCAATACAATAGCCAAATAAGGATGTTTATTCTCAGTTTGTATTTCCAAAATCATTTGTAGAAATCGAGGGTACATCAAAAACTTAGTTTTACTTTTCAAGTTTGCCACCATGCCATCAAAGATTAATTTTAAAAAGTTATAAATCCTGCCAGTAGAAAGACAAATCAAAGCAGTCGCAAGATTTCTACCAAATTGATCCCATCCACCACTTTTAGGACTCATACAATGTAAAATATAATGGACTAAAAATCTCCATTGGGGTGTAAAATGACTTTTCTAAAATGTAAAAAGTACCATCAGCTGGATACCCCATATTACCCATCCCTTCAAAAATCTCTGTATTTGGCAACATGGAAATCCCTGAAGCATCTGCTAATTGAAGCTTACTTCAAACGGATGCCTCAGTGATTGTATACTCAAGAGTATCTATGGTTGCTCTTAGTTATAGAGTCCCATTAGCAAGAGTTGAGATATAATAACATTGAATACTTCCTAGATCAAGAGTATAGTAAGTCATGAGTTAATACTTCTAAGGTATAATAACATTGAATGATATAAAGCACGTAAGATAATACCAATTGTGGAGACTGATAGAACTCCTTAGATCGTTTAAGCTCAGTTTGATTAGAACTTATATCTAGGATTAACAATAACAATGATAACAATATGCACAACAGAATTAAATAAAGAACATCAATGTTATTTGAACAAGGTTTTATTACCAAACGTTTCTACCAAGCCTCAAATCTATATGATCAGTATAGATCGGTTACCACCTGTAACAGGGATTAAGGAAACCTTAATTACCTTAAAACTACACCACACAAACTAGACATCTACATTGATCCAGTATACACACACACGTTTTTCTGGATACTAAAACTATGTGTCTATGATCTCTTTATATAGAGAGATCATGACTTACAAAGGAAGTTAACATAAAGATATAAACAAGTAAATCTTTTAAACATTAAGAAATATCTTATGTTATCTTTATCTTCTTAAGGAGATCTTCCAGGATCTTCAATAATTCCTAACAATCCTCCCCTAACTTGATCTTCGCTGTGCATTTTTTTCTGTCACTAAGAGTTGAGGTATAATAACATTGTTTACTCAAGAGTATCTATGGTTGCTCTTAGTTCTAGAGTCTTTGCTTGGATATAGTCTTTGATATAAAGCAAATAATTACGAAAAACACCGAATCAAGAGTTGAAAATTAGGGTTTTTTTGGTTTCTTCAAAAACCTTGTAGATCCTAGATCAAGAGCCTCATACCAATTGTGGAGTCTGTTATGACCCCATAGATCATTATTAACACTCATCTAGGATAATAGAAACATTAAAGATTAATATGTAGCGGAATAATAACAATAAGAACAATGGTGTTTAAAAAGGTTTTTCATTGTGGTGTGTTTCCTATTACTCAAGTGTGTGTAATTTTGGGGCTACACCAGAACTTTTGGGGTACTATTCGACTCTCATCAGTCGACTTGCTATCTAACTATCTAGACTCTCATTGGGAGAGTTCTATGTATCCATGGATGTCTAAATCTATGATGTGATTCTCTTTCAAATCAGGAGAAATATCAAGGTTACAACAGTAAGCTTAAAACAAATAATATATTTAAAACATTTAAGAATATCTTCTAATATCTTCTGTATCTTTATCATTATAAGGAGATCTTCTGATATCTTCAAAATCTTCATCTTTATCTTCATATTCTCCACCAGCTTGAAGATTTCTTTAATTACAATTTTAGTCCTTTTGTTTCATTTTTATATTTATTTTGTTTCATCAAATCTAGAATCCCAACAATCTTCCCCTATTTGATGATGACAAAACAAACAAAGTCGTGTACGAACTTCATCATAAAGCCAAAGCTTCCCCTGAAGTTGAGATGTAATCATCTCCCTGAATGAAACAAAATCTTCAATGCTTCTCCTTGACTTAAGATAAGAATTAGAATCCTTGAACATGTCACCACACATAATAAGCTGCAAATCAATAAACCTGTAATCTTCTTACTCTTTTTGTAATCATCTAATAGGGATCTTCTTGTAGAAATGCAACTTGGATCATAACAGCTACAAATCATATAACACACTACCAATCCATCCTTCTAATGACTCAAAGTACCCTCCATGAAGCATAATACGAAAAATGACTCTGAGCAGTAGAAATATAAGCTGGGAGTAGTAATAAATGACTAATAGTAGTAACGAAACACTTTTTCTCAAGTGGTGCATGTAGATGGCTAAACATGTTATCAATAAGCTTCCCCTGAAAAATATGTTAACCATCACTTGAATCTCGAACTATGTAGGCTCTATGTAATGATCACTGATGAAAAAAACTGAGTATAACAAATTTGATGAAAAAGTAGAATATCCCAAACTTGTGTCTTATGTCTTGTACTATCTACGTGATAAAGAAACTCACCCTTCTTCTCCGAGAGTAGACCTCAATCTCTTGACAAAATCCTCAACTATATGAGACACTGAGCACAATAACGTAACTCCTTTAAGTGATAGCAAAACCGTCATTGCTAGATATGTCAAGTCTTCGTCACATCATTAAAAGTACGAACAAGTTATCATTAAACGTTGTAAGCCGTTTAAGATATAATAAGAACACGCACCTGTGAAACTCAACTACAACATCAAATAAGTGATAATCAATCGTCTTCGTAATCATCTATTCAATAAATCTCCAAAACGATGTAATCATTTAAGAACCAAAAACCAAAAATCTTATGTTTGTCCAAGAACTATCTGAACAAACTAATAATCAACCTCTGTGTGTGTGTTTTGGAACCAACCTGTTCTAATTTGAAAATCAAAATAACTTGATTTTCTGTGTCGTCCGATAACCCTCCTGTGTGTGTTGTCCGATATCAGCAACAACTAGCAGTATTAACTACTTTTATCGGACAAGGCTAGCAGTTGTAATTGCTTCTAGCAGTACTAACTTCCTTTAACCCAAACAGTATTAACATAGGAAGCAGTATTAACTTTATTGAACCCGAGCAGTATTAACTGCTTAAATTCAATAGCAGTATTAATATCATGAAGCAGTATTAACTTTTTAATCCCAAGGAGTAGTAACTAACTGCTTTTACCACAAGCAGTAGTAACTGCTTTTTAACGCTACCAGTATTAACCAACAATAATAACAGTAGTATATGCTTTTATACCTTAGAAGTATTAACTCATGACTTACTATTGTTCTTCCATACTAGGCAGCACAAAGTACATTAGCAGCATTAACCATCCTTGACAGCATTAAGTATGTACTTGAGCCCTAGCAGCATTAACTGAGTCGAGCAGCACTAATTTAAACAAACAGCAGAAACTATATCCAAGCAGCATTAATCTTCTTTAACAACATTAACTTTGTATACAAATCCAACAGTAGTAACTGCTAACCCTAGCAGTAGTAACCATCCTATTACCAGTTGTATACCAGCTGATCTAGATCATTGCCTTGAAAGTTTCCATGTCTTCTGATTTAAGCACGATAATGATCAAGAATAACATTAACATCCTTCTCTTCCAAATCATGACCACCATAGATACCATTAGTGCAAACCCCAACTTTATACAATCACGGCTTATCAAGAAAACCCTAAAAGAGTTTGAATGAATTCATACCAAGCCGTGTATACACCACATCAGATCCAAATAAAAAAAATATACAAACCCTAATTGTCTAGGGTTTGATCAGTTAGAGCACAACAGATCAAAAAGAAACCCAAATAAATAGTAACAAAGCTTACCAATCGTATTGCATACCCAAACAGGTAGAGAGGACGATTATAAGCATCATTATAGCACTGAATCTTCAAAACCCCATAAAACTTTCACCACATGATTTCTTGAAAATTAGGGTTTTTAGGGTAACTTTAAAACCTTGTAGATCCTAGATCGAGAGCCACATGGCTTCGATACCAATTGTGGAAACCTGATGATCGTTGTAAGCTCAGGTTGTTTAGACCTTTAATCTAGGATAAATTAATAACAAAGGCGGAATATTCAATACATAGAATCATTGTTATTAACACAAGGTTTTTCTTCATATTATTCACTATACGCCCCAATTCTAGATGATCAATTCTAGAACGGTTACTCTAACTAGTAACAGGATCAATGAAACATTGATCTTGAGGCTACAACACTCATTCTAGGCGTTTACAATGAACCACACGCCTAGACACACACACACACCTTTACTAGTCGACTACATTTTTCTGTGCACACCTAAAACAATATGCCTGGACCTCCTTTTATAGCATAAGGAGTCAAGGCTTACATGGAAACTAATAAAAGATATTAATGAGTAAATCAATTAAATATTCATCTTTATCTCTTCATCTTTATCTCTTTTTGACCAAATCTTTATTTTCTTCTACATCTTGTAGAATCCCACAATAACGAAGTTTTTTCTTCATTATCATTCCATACAAGCCTCAATTCTAGATGATCAATTCTAGAACAGTTACTCTAACTAGTAACAGGATCAATGAAACATTGATCTTGAGGCTACAACACTCATTCTAGGTGTTTACAATGAATCACACGCCTAGAACACACACACACACACACACACACCTTTACTAGTCGACTACATTTTTCTGTGCACACCACTCTTAATGATGACTTGTATTCACACTATTTATTATAAACCAATGATTTCACTCAAACCATTGTGTTGACCTTTTAGCATGTTTTCTCAGGTAACTTTAACATCTTAATGGCACGGAGTGGCAAGGAGGACTTGAAGATGGCTAAACTGTTATCATTCTAAACTTTAATGTTTACATGTTAGATTTTTAGAGACTCTGTTGGTTAAAAACTCTGATAGAAAATAATGAATGATAACTATGTGACCAGACCGGGTTTGAGCGGGTTAGCTTATACCTTTAGATTTTAGTTTAATCTCATTTGTGTGATTCTTGTATGTTAATGAGATCGTTATGGTTGATAAGTGAAGTATTTATATTGCATTGGGATCATTTTAGAGTAATTAATGATCATCTTATTATGTGTGCATGGGTGTTAAAGTTAAGTAAAATCAATTTGTTCGTGGAGTGGAGATTATGGAAATGAAAGACGTGTTTGCCTGCCATGCTACGTTCCAAATTCTTGGTTTAAAGGTTAAAGTTTTTTATTGAATAATGTTATGGCTTTAACGAATGAAAAGATGTGTTGAAAATAGAAGTTTGTATCAAACTTTCCATAAATAGTCAATAAAATTTGGAAATGAAAAAGTTATTTTAGAAAGAGGCGGTTTATTGCTTTCATGTGGAAAAGGTTTACTCAAATTAGCTTAGGTTTTTATAAAAACTTAAAGGTAAATGCAAGTAAATATGTAATTATTAATTAGAATACAAAAATATATAATGTAATTATATATATGGTCGATCGGTTTATTAGGAATTAAGAGAGTTTAATGTGCAAATTTAATAAAAACTAGAGTTTTAAAAAAAATTAGAAGGGGACTATGATGCTAAATTAAAGGTATTTACGACTAGGATAGTTAGGGTCTTTAAATAAAAGGCCTAGCCCATAATTCCTTTTCCCCTAATACCCTAAAACATCCCATAATCCTTGGAGAACAAAAAAATAGTCGACTGCCATAAGTGAACCAAGAAAGATTCAAGAATTTTGTTAGGGTTTTGCTCATAAAGGTAAATATATTAAACCTCTTTAAATCTTTTAATTCTTATAGCTTAATTATGATGGATTAGGGTTTTAATAAAATACAGATCTTAATGAGTAATTAATGTTAATAGTATTGATTAGAATTGAATTAGGGGCATAACCATGCAAATTACATGTTAGGGTTTGCATGAAATCTTGATTTAGTGTTGAGCAGAATTAGGGCTGTGTTCACGAGCGATTTTCTCTATGATGAAGAATGATATTTAAGAGTTTCTTTTTTTAAACAGTAGCCCTCTGAGTCTTCTTTCCAAAGAATCCAGCCCCAAGAGTTTTCGTGGTCGGGAAGGTTGTCAAATAATTTTTATAAGATAAGTGTGCAAAACAGTGAATTTTCTGACGGGTTTCAGTTAGGGTTTTGATTTTTCTAAAAATACTTAGACACCTTCTCAAGGGCTAATATTCACGTGGAAGTCATTTCATATGTTGTGTGTGACCCCTGATTTTTGGCTAAGTATGGGGTGGTGTTTAAAATGGTCAGCTAACATCAAACTTTTAGGGTGTCTGTTACTAGCCGAATTTTGGACACTTGGTGTTATGATTTTCTAAAGGGTATTTATAAAAGAGTATGAGCTTTGGGGGAGTAATTGGGGGTTCATAAGTCATATTAGTAACCTGTGGAATTTTTCCAAGAATTATAAAGATGTATAAGTGGTGCGTTTAGGGCGTGCAAGTGAGTCTAAAATTCTGCTCAAATCCAGAAAATTGAAAGTGTAAGAATAAAGTGTAAGCTAGTTATGTAAGAATTTAAAAAGGTACAAAATGAGTTTAGAACATTGATAGATCGCTTAGAATCCATCATAGTTGAGGTTACACCTTATTGGAGTGATGACCAAAGTGATGTTAATATCCGTACGTTTTGTTGTTTAGATCTTTGTGAAGCTTCTTGGAACCTTTTTGGATTAAGCTAAGCTAAGGTGAGTTTCATAGTCCCACTTTTACTTCGTTTTAAACTTGGGATGGAAATGATGCTAGTATGGAAATGTTTTGATTACTGTGATAATGTGTTTAAAGTGATGCATGGACTTTATGTGGCTATTATATGTTATGTGCTACATGTTTGTGATGTGATACGCTCCATGGCTTAGTGATCAATTGGAGTAGGTTTTGTGGTATGCTCCATGGCTTAGTGATCAATTGGAGTGGATTTGTGGTATGCTCCATGGCTTAGTGATCAATTGGAGTAGTTCTGCGATAGAGACGTCTCGTAATCGTGTGAATGGTATTGGTTTGGATTGGATTTGATTTGGTTTACATGATAGCTTATATGGTAGTCCATTTATTGTCATGCAGTGTTTTTATTTATCACAGTAATGATTTAATTGGATTTATATCGTGTCTTAAACCTATGACTCTCACCAACTTTATGTTGACGTTTTTGAGCATCATTTTCAGGTATTCAGTTTGAGACTAATGATGCTAGGAGAAGTGGATAGAGAGACCTTAGGATTGGCTTATGGAGTTCTTCTTATTTGTTCTTTCGATTTAGACTTATGTTCTGCTGGATAATTTAAGTTTGGGATTGATTTACTTTTATGTTGGTTTATGCTTTTGCGTGTATGACATTACTTAATAATGCAAGACTCCTTTATCTTGTGTTGGGTATTGTTATGACACATAGTGTCCCTTGTAGTTATTTTCTTTTCCTTTTAGTATCTCTATAGTAGACGCCATTGTGTTGTAACGATATCCATGGAGTTGCACCTCGTGCTTCCGTCTTGGCGGGGTGTGACATGAACAAAGTCATCACCATCGTTATCTGAATCAGTTTGCTCATCATCATCTTGATTTGCATCATCTAGAATATCATCATCTTGATTATCAGCATCGTTATCTTTATCATTTTTTCTACATCATCATCATTGTCAGCATCATCATCATTGTCTTTACTTACATTCACTTCATCATCTTCTTCTTCTTCACTTGACTTCCAAGAGATTTTCTCATCATCAGATTTATAAGTCGGTACATCGAGAACCCCTGGTATACTACCAGTTCCTTCATCTACACCTGAGCCGCTGGCGTGAGAGCTGTGAGTTTGTATTAGGCTTCTTTTTGTTGCTAGCTTTATTTGTTCAGCTTCAGTCAAAGCAACCTCAGATAGCACTGTTAAACCTTTTGACTTTGTTACAGATTGCTTTTTCTTGGCTGGTTTATCTCCCTTTGCTACAGTCTTGATTCTTTTTCCTTTAGAAGCTTGAGTAAGCTTCGTCTTGGGAGATGATTCAGAATTAGCTTTCTTCTTTGTAGATTTTGGTTTTAGAGTCTTTTCACCAGTAGCATAAGCATGGTAAGTCATGTAGGCTTCAGACTCCAGCATGGCTTGGTTGGTCAAGTGCTGAGGGAGAATAGCGCCGTATACCTGTGTGTCCTGATGTTTAGAAATGACTCTTATTGTGGTGAACATGAAGTCATCCCTGACATTATGCCAAAACATCTTGTTTCTCCTTGGTTTTGCCTGATCCTTTTCCATGAAGTAGTCTACAATGACTTTGGTGAATCATGGGTAATACATGTCATTGTTCTTCTTAGAATTCTTATTCTCCACTTGGTACACCAAATCTTCCCACAGCAAGTACACGTAGTCAACAGTCTTGTTATGATACATTCCCTAAAGAATTTGAGCACGTGACAAGCGAAGACTTTCCAGAGCAGTAGTTTTTCCACTTAGATACTTGTTGATTATGGCAGCAAACGATCTTCATGGTTGATGCATGTGATTGACGTTGACATCGGATAAAAACTTAATCTCACCAGTGTGTCTAAGGTCTCTAATAAAATATAGAATCTCCTCTTTAAGTGGGGGTTCTTCAAATATTTGACTAGGGAGTTTAGGGAAAATCTTGAGCATATCTCTGAATTTGTCAACGTTTACAGTGTGACTTTTACCATTCAACTTGAAACAAAGTGAAGAATGATGTCTCGAGACAGTGACCCAAAACTCTTGCATGTATATTTATGGTACATCAGCAGAGATCTCAAATGCATTGTAGAATGGAGTGAGTTTGAGAGCATCTAAAGCCACTTAAAGAGTAGGTTCCTTGGATTTGAGAACTGAGCTTAGTCAGAGATTGCTTTTCCCTATCTTGAGACGGTCAGCAGGGGCGACTAATTCATCATCCAGTGCCTTTTGCTGAGCTCTTGTGTTGTCCATGATTCTGCTATGATAGGATCAATATAGTTTATGTACAACCAATTTTATACAATATACTATAGAGACCTTTTGATTAAGCACGAAAAGTTAATTCATGATGTGAACGTTTATTAGGAACTTTAAGACTTTTTGCACTTATTAAGATCTATCCATTTAAAAATGACAACTTAAGCCAACTTAACTTGTTTTAGAGTGTTTAATTAACCAAGTTTAATTAACTCTCTAATTAAGTTTTTTAAATCGCCTTTTATATTAGAAATGTGATCTTAAGTGTGTTTGGTCTTTAAAACAAAAACTGATTTCTAAGGAAAAACTTGTTATTAGGTTCCTTAATAAACTAGTTGATCGGTTCCTTAAAGAAGAAAGTTGTTCAGTTCCTAAAAACAATCTAGTTGTTCGGTTTCTAAACGAATCAAGTTGTTTGGTTCCTATTAACAAATGAGTTGTTCGGTTCCTATTAACAAATGAGTTGTTCGGTTCCAATTAGCAAATGAGTTGTTCGGTTCCTATTACCTACAGTTGTTCGGTTCCTGCTAACAACTAAGTTGTTTGGTTCCTAATAACTATAGTTGTTCGGTTCCTGTTAACAGCTAAGTTGTTCGGTTCCTAATAGCTATAGTTGTTCGGTTCCTGCTAACAGCTAAGTTGTTCGGTTCCTAATAGCTATAGTTGTTCGGTTCCTTAATGTACTCAGTTGTTCGGTTCCTGAGTACAACCAGTTGTTCGGTTCATGTGAAATTTACATACTTAAGATGTTTTAAAGCATTTAGACATGTTTGTATAGCAATCTTAGCAAGAGTATAGTATTCAGAACAACTTTAAACCAGATACACAACAATAATGAACAAAAACGAGTAACTTTTTAACACTTTAGCATATACAATCAAAGAACCTTAAACAATGGTGTGATATGAACATACAAACATATTTAATAAAGTGGTATTTTTCTCCCTAACACAAAACTCATTAGCTTTTTACAATATTTCTCATAAACACTAATTTTTGACCACATATTCAACCATATCTCATTCCTATGTTAACTACACATAAAACTATTTTAACCAAGTGTTTTACACTCCAATAGAATCAAAGCCCCTCAACCAATTTGAAGATTTATACACTTTTGATTTTGAGAAATCCTAATGAAAAAATTAGGGTTTTCGAGTTCAAAAATGGATGAAATCGCAATTCCTTCAAGGTATGTGATGTTTAGGAAGTGTAGAACATGGATAGGAGATTAGGAGCTCCCGCGGGTGAAGCGGGACGCGAAAGCGTCATTAGGCGGATTATAGACCAAGTAGTAGACTCGTTGACAAACGGCTCCTGAGTGTTTGAGATAGTGAGCTGATTGCGAGCGAGTATGAGCAAACCGTATCTCGCTTTGAGTCCTGTAAGGGTGTTTTACTATATTCGCCTTATAAGAGCACTAGTGATAGATAGCCAAGTGGAGTGATGTGGTGTACCTCATCACAACATCACTTCATGCCGACAAACACTGTTCGCTGCCTCGAAGTTATCCCACCATCATATACGAGGTCTAGATTATTACTTAGGGGCACTCTCATATTAAGACTATTGATATGATGATCTAAACTCGTACTCAATGAAAGCACTCATCAAGAACAGGATTATTATACAGAGGATACATATATCAAAAATGTGATGTAGAATTCTCAAGATCGCTCAAGGTTATGTGAGTTTTAGGAAGTGTATGAGGATCCTCTCACACATCACAATCTGGTGCAGAGTGCGCGAAGAGGAGGCTTGTTAAGCGACTAAAAAAGAGAACACAATGGCGTGATTTGAATTGTGGTGTGAGGGAAAAATTTCGTTTCTAAGTGTGTTGGCTGTGTGGTGTGTGTAAAGAGACGGGGGGAAGAGATGATTGTTTTAAAACTGTTTTCCATTTTTGAAACATTGACCCCTCAAGATTCCTAATTCTGTTTTACATTTTTCACACTTAACTTTATAAATAAGGCAATAAAGGTTTAACAAGATGGCATAAATAGTCCCCCACACCCCCCCCTTAATGTTTTTTACATAGCATTCACCTGGAAAAAAACTCTTATTTATCACAATTGTACTCCATAAGGGCTTAAACAAAGATAACTTAAGTGGCACAATTTTCATAAGCTAATCTAATATACTGTCACCTTACAAATGATAGTCATTATGTGTGTTATAAAATAACCTTTTTTCCCTCAGTAATCCCATGCATTTTTCTTATAAGATATTTTGTTGGAAATTTTCTCACCCCTTAGTCAGCGAGTACCGTTTTCTGAGCTAAAGAGCTGTAGTCATTGTTTGAGTTGTCAAATGTATTTGAAAAGCATTTTCTTATGAAACAATGCTTTTAATTTTTTTTAAAAACAAACACATAAACAATATAAGATTTCTCTTATTTGTACTCAGAGCGCACTGACACTACACTTATGGAATATAGAAACAGCGGGTTGTGATGCAATATAATCACAAGCCTTTGCCATGGTCCTTATCAAGTAGACCATTCCTCGAGAATAAATTTTCCGTTATGTAGTTCAAGTTTCCTTTTGTGAAATACTTGCCTTTATATGAAGACTTCGGGTTGCTATCAGAAATATATAGCTAGCCATTGTGGCATGTTTGAAACTATTGAACGTCTCTCGATACTTCATTTACACAAAAGCCGGCGTATCATATTGACAATGACATTTCTAAGACCGGTAAATGTTATCGTTTTCAAAAACATGCCATTATTACCTCTTTTATTTTTTCATCGATTTTTTGAATTTTTTTCATTTGTAATTATGAATTTTATATTTTTTGGTAATTTTGTTTTGTAAATGAAACTTTCCCTGAAAATGAAAAATTTCTTTTTGGTTTAGAGTATGGTTTTTAATTATATATACATACGTTATCAGAGGGAATATTGAATAGGTACCAAAACCACTATTCATCAAACTTCATACTGCAATTGTTTTTACATAGTCTCCGCGAAAACTCCGCATTCCAGCAGCGTTGTTTATAGAGACATTCAATTAGCTTATCTCTTGCAAGGGCCTTGTTATGAAGATGTCTGCACATTGATACTCCATAATTGACAAAGATAAAGTTCATCACCTCATACTCAACATGCTCCTTGAATAAAATGACATCTATGTCTATATGCTCGACCTGGAATGTTAAACATTGATTGCAGCTTAAGCATACTAGCGCTTTTGTTATCACAGACATTGGAATTTTATTGAATCCAAGGCCATAGTCGGTAAGCTGTGATCTCATCCAAAGAATTTGAGCACAAAATCCAGACATAGCAATAAATACGAGCGTCTAGTACTGGATAAGCGCAAACGCTTTCTGCCTTTTTTAATGACCAGCTAACAAGTCTATCTCCTAGAAACTGCATGCTACCAGATGTGCTAAGGCATGTATCTTGACAACCAGCATGATCAGCATCAATGCTGTTAGTGCAATTGAAGAATCCTTCAGATACCCTAGTCCCTGATTGAAAGTTCCTTTTAGATACCGAAAGATCCTTTAAAACCGCATGAAAGATGCTATATCTGTTAGGGCTAAGCCTGATGGCACACAATTGCATATAGAAAATTTGTAGGCCAGACTACAGGCTGTGAGATAAAGGAGGGTGCAAATCTTACCACTAGTGGTGATGGATCAACAACTTTCCCTTCTCTATCCTCATCCAAGTATTAGGATATCTCCACATGGAGTATCCACTGGGTCACAAGATTCAAAATTGTATTTATATTAAAGATTCAAGGGTCATATTTTGACTGGTAATAAAGATTACGCTCGGGATTTTGAAAAGTAATGTAGTCCTACAGAAAAATGAAAGTTGCCCATGACATAGACAAGTCTTAAATATTTAAGCCACCATGATTTTAGCAAATAGGTCACAAAGTTCAGGTGTAGATGCAGCAAAGATAATATCATCGACATATACTTGTACCAAAAGTAATTCCTTGCCTTCTCCTTACGGATGAACAGAGGTAGTAAAAAAAAAAAAATCCACAGAGCTCTTTAGAGAAGCCTTGGGATATCATAATGAAGACAACATGTCATTGGGGACCATCGAGCGAGGAAGCTGTTTTCAACCCCATAAAAAGAGCTTTCTTAACTTGTACACGTGATTGAGGTATTGTCATGATCTACAAAATCGATCTGTGCTGGTCTAACATAAACCACTTCCCCTGCAAATACCATTCAGAAACGTAGTTTTTGACATCCAGGTTGTAGACGACCATGTTTATGTGCGCGGCAAACGCGAGAAAAAATCCTTATAGCCACTAATCTTGCAATCGGAGCAAAAGACTCTTCAAAGATCAATTCCCTCTTCCTTGACGTAACCACAGATCCAACTAATCGAGCCTAGTTCATGATAGAATGAGCCTCCCAGTATCGGTCAAGCATCACTTTGTAGATCCACTTTAAAGTAATAACCATAACTTGTCGGTTGGGTAAGCTGAGCTCCCATACTTCAAGGCTTCGAAATCATTGAGCTCTTCCTTTAGCATTGCTTCAATCCAGCAGAGTGAGTCAAAACATCTTTATTACGTCATGTGTGGTTTCAACAGCAGGAGGAAAAGGCATCATCAGTAACAGAAAGAGCGTGCTCATAAAATTGCAGCCTTGTGGAAACTGTCTATTGATGTTCACCATTATATTGTTCAAGTTGGCATGATCCTTATCCATTTGCCAGATTCATGTTAGAAATTTGTGATCGGGATGCACAATTGTATGAATAGAATCCGATGATGAAGATTGATCAGAAGGGATTCCTGGAATTGGGATACCAAAGTACCGATCATTACCCATATTTGCAATTACAATATCATGATTGTCTTCTTTAACATCATTAGGAATGACGAGAGGTTGAGTTTCGGGTGTTGTTTGAGAATGACTTGGGTGATGGTGCATATTGTCAACATTTGTTTGATAGACAGGTGAACTGGTTGATACAAACAGCGGGAACTAGAGCAACTACTTCATGAATTGGAGCAATGACTTCAGTGGCTGGGTAATCAACACTGGGTGAAGGAGTGAGTAATTCATCAAACATCGATTGAAACAAAATATCCCAATCTGTTCTTTGACGGCGGGTACAGAGGATGGTTTGGGCACAGTCCTGAACTAATTATTTTGTTTGCAGGAATCATTTCATGAAGTGCGGGGGCCTGAACTGCTGTGTTCAAAGCCATCGTAGTCGCTCATCAAAATCTACATGAATTGTTTCAATGATTCGTCTCTGGTAGTCGTGTTTATGGTTGTAAATTCGAAATGGCCCCCCCCTTTTTTCTTTGGTTGGGTGCATAGCTGGGTCCTGAATTGTTGTGTTTAGAAGCTATCATAGTCAGCTCATCAAAATCTACATGTATTGTCTCAACGATTCATCTGGTACGTCGGTTGTAAACTCGAAATGCTTTCTTTGTAGGTGCATAGCCAATGAAAATACCAATATCAGCTTTTGGTTGTAACTTGCCCAAGTTCTCACTATCGTTTGTCGGATAACAAAGTGCACCGAATACATGGAAGAATGATAAGTCAGGAAGTTTGTCATGCAAAAGCCCATATGGTGTTTTGTCATGACGAAGATGTATGACAGAACGATTTTGGGTATAACATGCGGTAGCAACTGCTTCTGCCCATAAAAATAACGGATCTTTTGCATAAATCAACATTGTGCGAGCAACATATGTTTCACGAGAGATGCCAACCTTCTCATAATATTCACGCAAAGTTTGATTAACAAATTCAGTTCCATTATCTGTTTTGATTCTTCAGACAGGCACTTTAAGCCGCACTTGGATCATCTTGAGAAACTGGATTATGAAATCTAGAGCTTCATCTTTTGACCTTAGGCACTTAACCCATGTGAATCGAGAGTAATCATCGACAATGACGAGGATGTACTTTTTTCCATTAACACTTGCAACACGCATTGGTCTATAAAGATCCATGTGCGAAAGATAGAGTTTTTCTTGGTTGGTGTCTTCAGATTTAGATTTATGGGGTTTCTTCTTGCTTTTACCCATTGCACATGCAGAACACAGATGGTCCTTTTCAAACTTTAGCTTAGGAAGACCTCGAACAAGACCATGTCTAGCTAAATGGTTAATTGCACCAAAGTTTAAATGAGACAGACGTCGGTGCCATAGCCAGGACTTAGTCTTTGAGGCCATTGACAATAGACATATAGGAGAGGACGCCATCATATCTCTAAGAGACAGAGTATACAGATTGTTGCCTCGAGATCTAGTCAATAGATCTACACCTTCTAGATTACGAATGAAGCAGGTGTGTTGATGAAAAGCAACTTCAAGGTTCGAATCACAGAATTGCCTAACGGAGAATAAGTTGTGTCCAAGTTCTTCTACGTAGTAAACCCTTGATATCATAACATTCCCAACCTGATAATCACCATATCATAATATCTTTGCCATGTGATCATTTATGAATTTGACAGTACCCAAAAATTTATAAATGAAATTGGTGAGCTGAGAGTGATCTCTGGTCATATGCTTGGAGCAGCCGGAATCCAGATACTATAGAACAACTTGGACGACCTGCATTCATCAAGAGAGGAAGATAGAACATCGGAAACTATGGATCTCCAAGATTGACTGGGTTCCTTTTTGTTAGCAGATACAGATTTAAGAACCTTAGTTTTGCTAGCAGGAACATTAGTTTTAGATTTCCTAGGTTTTCGTGAGTAAACCAATCTTACGACAGGTTTAGGTATTTCATTATCTAGAACAGTTGGTTTCCTAAGGGGCACTTCAGTAGTTGTGGTAATCCTAGTTAAAGGGCACGCATTTCCTACTATAGTGAAGGTCTGACCAGTAGGTCTCCAAATATATCCAATATGTGTAAACACCTTTCCTGTTGGTTTCCAAACTTTTCTTTTTAAACTTCTCTTAACAGATTTAGATTTATTATGAGCATTCACATTATTGATAAAATCAAGAACACACAAATCATGATTATCAAAAAGCATACAACCATTACACTTAACACACTTAAGTTCAGAATTCGCATTAAGCTTGGAATGTTGCACATTAGCAGTTCCTTTAGGTGCAACAACACAGTCTTTATTTTTTAAACTGTATTTAACTTTCCTAAGGTGGGCTTCTACTTTATTCTTTTAAGTACTACTTGGTGTTTGCTGAATCTTATCTTTCTTTGTATTGCCTGAAGGCTGTGATCCGCTAGCACTAGTAGACGGTTTTACTCTTATAGAACACAACATAGGTTTGTTAGAAACTAGGTTTGATGTTGAGGCTGTTTTTGTGAGTGTGTTTCCTAAGGATGTGACGGGCTTAGTGAGTCTAACTCTTTTGTCCTTGTTCTTTGGGGTCACAGCCACTAATTTTCCATCAGTATTGTTGATACTAGGGCAGGTTTTACTGATGTTTGTAAGTAACTCCTGAATTAGTTTAGCATACCTACAGGCAGATTCTAAGGAATGATCTAGGGGATATTTTGATTTAACCTGTTCAACTAGATCCCTAAGAATGGTAGCTTCTTCCTGAGTGTGCTTAATATAGGCAGAGTGAGCTGTCTTTTTATTCAACAATTTAGAGTTTATTGGTTCCACATCAATCTTAAGCATCTCTGGATCAATAGTGTGTTTCATAACAGCATTATCAACTAGAGCTTTTCCTTTAAGTTTCCTTAAATCATCCTTGAGAGCTGTAATTATCAAAACTTTTTCCTGAAGACTAGCATTTAAATCAGAGATTTCTACATACTTTAGATTGACTTGATTAATTAACTCATTACATTGTTCTTTTGATCGAATACGTGCTGGTTTAATCGAGTCATAAAGTTGCTTATAGGTTTGTTTCAAATGCTCATTCTCAACAATAAGCTTTGACACCCTATGATCCAATTCAATATTTATTGTTTCAGTCTTCTCTAAGTCCTTTTTGATCTTATCCTCATTCATTTTTCCACTTAGAGATTTAATTCTCTCTTTCAACTTCTTTATGACTGTGTCTTTCTCTTAGGACTGAGCTTTCAATTCGTTTAATTCAAACAATTGATCAAAACTTGGAGCACTTTGATTTGAAACAGAATTGTCCCTTTGAAAAATTTTCTGATTAAGTTGAGTGTCAACGTCTAAAGAGATGCAATGTTTTTCAAAAGTGGTAAAACTTTTGAACAGTTTATCGTAAATCTCTTTTTCAACGAAATCCTTTTTGTTGAGAAGCTCAGTCTCAAGTTTGAGACACTTTTCACATTCATGCACATTCACAGAAGCAATATCCACAGAAGAATTTACAATAGTGTTCACAATATCTTTGCTAATAACTTGTTCCAAGAGTCGTTCATTTTCGTTCAAAACTTAATTCATTTTCACTTCAAATGTTTTTCACTCTAAACGATGTTGTTCCACAGCCTGTTCCATTTTCGTTCAAGACATTTTGGACTTCAGAAAGTTCATCAATCAAATATTGATTGAATGTATTAAATAAGTCCTTTAGAGCTTTTACAAATAGAGTCATTTCATCCCTAAAACAAGCTTTTTTATGTTCGAACCCTTACGAGCCCTTAGTGATGGCTGTGGGTGTGGTTCTTTCTTTGACAACCACGTCAAAACCAGCAAGATGGTATTTAAGTTTCTTCAAACTCGTATTAACCATGCTGACTTTAGGAAGTTCTTTTGGAACCTCAACGTTGGTGGGTCTACTATAAAGAGTGGGTTCTGGAGAATTCACAAAATTTTGTGACCAAAAGGCTTGTTCAGCAGATAATTCAGTTTGTGGAACAAATCATTTTTCAAAATCTTGAGAAAGTTGATTAAGGACATCATAATCGACTAGTGTAGTATTAACTTTCTTTTCTAACATCATAGGATCTTTTTGTTTTAAAATCATTTTTGAACGACTCTCTTCAGCAAGCATTGGGGTCTCCTCGGAGTTAGGAATTACAATAGCACTCGTATTCTTAATGACATTTGTGACAACCCACATTTTCACATCTTTTACGACTTCGACAATTCAACTATTTATTTTTGACTTTTACGCGTTCGCTTTTATTTCACGTCATTTGGTTAAATCGCGTAAGCTAAAAGTTATCATTCAACGTAAATGGACACCAAACGAATTAAAGTTTTCATCAAGCAAGCAATATATTATTTTACGAAAGTAATAATTAACTTTTATATTTTATTTTTATTAGTTACGTAAAACGTTTACGTTTCGCAATTAAATAAACTTAGGCATTCACGAAACCACCAAAATTAATCTACACTTCGAAAAATACCTATTTTTATATCCAATGCTTAAAATTTTATAAAACTTTACTCATGATTTCCATATGAGCCGAATTCCACAGGCTTAGGTGTATCAGTTTCTAGAGCAGTTGGTTTCCTAAGGGGCATTTCAGCAGGTGTGGTAGTCTTAGTTAAAGGGAACGCATTTCCTACTATAGTGAAGGTCCGACCAGTAGGTCTCCAAGTGTATTCAATATTTGTGAACACCTTTCTTGTTGGTTTCCAAACTTTTCTCTTTGAATTTTTCTTAACAGATTTAGATTTAGCACGAGCATTCACATCATTGATAAAATCAAGAACACACAAATCATGATTATCAAAAATCATGCAACCATTACACTTAACACATAGAGGTTCAGAATTCGCATTAAGCTTGGAATGTTGCACATTTGCAGTTCCTTTAGGTTCCACAACACAATTCTTATTTTTTAAACTAGATTTAACTGTCCTAGAGTGGGCTTCTACTTTATTCTTCTGAGTACTACTTGGTGTTTGCTGAATCTTATCTTTCTTTGTATTGCCTGAAGGCTGTGATCCGCTAGCACTAGTAGACGGTTTTACTCCTGTAGAAGACAAAAAAAAAAACTTAGGTTGTTGAGGACACTAGGTTTGATGAAGAGTAATCAATCGTTGTGTTTGTGTTTCCTGAGGATGTGACGGGCTTAGTGAATCTAACTCTTTTGTCCTTGTTCTTTGGGGTCACAACCACTAAAAGTAAACGCGTATCGGCCTAAAATAAATAGTGATCATTAATATAGTCGTACAATGACACGAAAATGAGAAATGTTACACAATTTAATAGATGGATAATTACATTGATGAAAATTGCGGGTTGTTACATCCTTGTTCCACTATTTCCCTAAGAATCACAGCATGTTCCTGAGTGTGCCTAAGGTAGTCAGAGTGAGTTGTCTTATTGTTCAACAATCTAGGGGCTATAGGTTCCACATCAATCTTAAGCATTTATGGAGCAATAGTGTGTTTGGTAACAACATTATCAGCTAAATCTTTTCCTTTAAGTTTCCTTAATTCATCCTTAAGAGTTGTAATGACCAAATCTTTTCATGAAGACTTACATTTAAATCAGAGATTTCTATAAACTTTTGATTAACTTGATTAATTAAAGCATCACATTGTTCTTTTGATCGAATACGTGTTGGTTTGATCGAGTCATAAAGTTGCTTATAGGTCTGTTTCAAATGTTCATTCTCATCAATAAGCTTTGACACCCTATGATCCAATTCAATATTTATCGTTTCAATCTCTTCTATGTCCTTTTTGATCTTATCCTCTTTCATATTTCCACTTAGAGATTTGATTCTCTCTTTCAACGTTTTTATGACCATGTCTTTCTCTTACGACTGAGCTTTCAATTCATTTAATTCAAAATATTGATCAAAACTTGGAGCACTTTGATTTGAAATAGAATTGTCTCTTTGAAAATTTCCTGATTAAGTTGAGTATTAACTTCTAAATAGATGCAATGTTTTTCAAGAGTGGTATAACTTCTGAATAGTTTATCATAAATCTATTTTTCAATGAAATTCGTTTTGTTGCGAAGCTCTGTCTCAAGTTTGAGACACTTTTCACATTCATGCACATTCACATAAGCGTTATCCACAGAAGAATTCACAATTATGTTCACTATATCTTTGCAAATGACTTGTTTCAAGAGTCGTTTGTTTTCATTTAAAACTTGATTCATTTTAACTTCAAACGTTTTTGACTCTAATCGATATTGTTCCACAGCCTGTTTCATTTGATGAAAGACATTTTAGACTTCAGAAAGTTCATCAATTAAATATTGATCAAATGTATTTAATAAGTCCTTCAGTGCTTTTACAAATGGAATTATTTCATCCCTAAAATAAGCTTTTGTATGTTCAAATCCCCACGAGCCCTCAGTGATGGTTGTGGCCGTGGTTCTTTCTTTGATAACCACGTCAAAACCAGTAAGATGTTGTTTGAGTTTCTTTAAACTCGTATTTACCATGCTGACTTTAGGAAGTTCTTTCGGAACCTCAACTTTGGTGGGTATACAAGAAGGACTAGGATCTGAAGAATTCATAGAATTCTGAGATGAAAAGGCTTGTTCAGCAGATAATTCAGTTTGTGGAATAAATTGTTTTTTTAAATCTTGAGAAAGTTGGTTGAGAACAACATAATCAACTGGTGTGGTATTAACTTTCTTTTCTAAAACCATTGGATCTTGTTGTTTTAAAAGCATTTTTGAACGACTCTCTTCAGCAAGCATTAGGGTCTCTTCGGAGTCAGGAATCACAATAGCACTAGTGTTCTTAATGACATTACCATCATAAAGCTTTGGTTCCAACTGCTGAGCTTTCTTCAGATAGAAAGGATTTTGAAAACCTAGAGCTTGTTTAGTGGTATGATCATAGAAAAACTGTGGTTTTGTCAACATATGAACAGTTTGTGCTGATTGATCTCTTTTATAAACAATATTATCTAGCTGTTTGATCTTCTTTTCTAAAGCAATTTCTCTATCAATATTTCTAGATTCTTCTTTCTTAAAATCATTTTTGAGAAGGGTAACTGTTTGCATTAAAGATTCTTTTCTTTTAAATGTTCAGAAAGAGTTTGTATAAGACGATCAATCTCGACAGACTGTTCACATGAATCTGAAACGTTATCTTTACTCTTTAAATAAACATTTTGGCCTTCTTTCAAAACTTTAACTTTTTCTTTATATCTTTCAAGCTCAGCAGTTAAAGTATAATTGACACTTTTATTGTCCAGATTTATCTTGGTGCAATTAATTACTTGGGTTTTTAGTTGTTCAATCACAGATAATATCAGTGCATCTTGTTGTGCAGATGAGTTAGAATTCTGAACAGCTGCCTGTTGTCATTCTGTCACATACTGAGAATAAGGAATGATATTGCTATCACTGGTTATTTTAGTCTCTGACTTGTTCACAACATTTGATTGTTCTAAAGACAGTATCACCTGCACACCTTGATTAATCATATTGTTATCTACATTATCATGATTGTGTGCCTCAGCGAGAGCATTTGAACCATAATAAGATAAATTTGCCATGAGAGCAACTTTGGCAGTGTTGAGTTCATCACAATCAGAGTCATATGCATCCAGATCATCAGCTTGATAAGCAGCATTGTGAGTAATGACAGTCTGTGTGGCTTGACCTTCTGTAATTCCTGGATCTGCCAAAAATGCTAGTTCCTCCTCATGTAGAATTTGACCATTTGCTTGAGCTTGTACCAGCAACACTTTATCCTTAAACCACGAATCATCCTGTTTCCTTTTAGGTTTAGTGCACTATTTGGACATGTGTCCTTCCCTTTTGCAGTTGTAACAAATAACAGTCCTCTGTTTCCTAGAATTGCTTCCACTGTCCTAGTGGTACCCGTAGCAAAATAAATTTGTCTCTTCTGTACTAGTTGTAAAGTCACTCTTCCATCATTAATGGTAGCTTGTTTCTGAGGGTTTGACAAATTTCTCAGCTGGTTGTTGGTAGTAGGATAGCGAGATGTGACGACATCGGATAGGAATGACATCATATGGTTGATAACATCAATGGGATCGTCACCTTGTTTGAACATTGGAACAGTTAGACCTAAGTCTAGTTGGGGAAATTCAGGTTGTTGTTGTTGATTAACTATGGGAGCATATTCCATTTGAGGGATGGATGATGGTGGAGAATAAACGTTGTGATGAACTGGTGATTGATAATCATTGGATGGATAAGTGATTAAAAAAGGTGTTGATGATTGATTGTTTGAGTATTGTTGAGGATAATAAATAATAAAAAGTATTGAAAATAATTATTATTAATTTTGATTAAATATAAGATAATTATTAAGTATATAAAAAAATATAAATTTACAATTAATATTATTTTCATTTTTTTATATTCTTTTAATAATTATAAAAAATTTACTAATAAAAAAATAATTTAAAAAATTCTTTTTTTTAAATGGAAAATTCATAATTTTTTAAATTATAACACTATATAAATAAGATAACTAGAATTAAATTGATAAAATATTAAACTTGAACTACTTTTATGATAGAATTTAAATTTTTTTTTTCCCTTTTTTTTTTTCTTTAAAATATCAGAATTATAAAATAGTATTAAAAGAAATCTTTATGAAAATTTTTACTTTTTAAATTAACAACTTTTGTCCTCTATCAAAAGCGAGTTAACTTGTTCTTTATATCTTTTAAAGCTCAACATTAAAGTATCATTGACACTTTTATTCGTCCAGATTTATCTTGGTACACAGATAATTACGTAGGTTTTTAGTTGGTCAATCACGCTGATAATATCAATGCTCTTGTTGTGCATATGAGTTAGATTACTGAACAGCAGGCATTGTTGTGAATCTTTCCACATACTGAGAAAAAGGAATGATAATTTGCTATCACTGGTTTTATTTCAGTCTCTAAATGATTCAACACACTCGACTGTTCAGAGACCGGCATCGCCTGCACACTTAATTTATCATGTTCTATCCATATTAACATGGATGTTTAACTCTCATCGAGAGCATCTAAATCATAATGAGATAAATCTATACCATGAGAGCAAACTTTGGCTAATTAGTTGAGTTCATCACAATCAGAGTCTATGCATCCAAATCATCACTTGATAAGTGGTATTATGGTACAATGACCTTCTTCAGTGCTTGACGTTACTTTTGCAATTTATGGATCGCTGCGCAAAAATGTCTAACATCTTCTTCATGATAGAATTTGAGAACCATTTGCTTGAGCTTGTAACCAGCAAACACTTTATCCTTTATACCAGGACAGAACCACTACCCGTTCCTTTTAGGTTTAGTGCAGTGATTGACAATGTGTCCCTCTCCTTTGCAGTTGTAACAAATAGACATTCTTTGTTTCCAGAATTGCTTCCACTTTGCTCCTAAGTGTAGTCCTAGTGGTACCCGGAGCATAAGCAAAATTTTTCCCTCCCTTGTACTGGTTTGTAAAGTCACCATTCCATTAATAATGGTAAGCTTGGCCTAGGGTTTGAATTCTTCAAACTTGGTTGTTGGTAGTCGACTAGCAAGATGTGACGACCAACCTGATAGGAATAACATCATATTGTTTAATAGAATCAATGGCATGCGTCCACCTTGCCTTGAAACACCAGGAACAGTTTAGAACCTGAGTCTAGTTTGGAGGAAAAACCTCAGGTTGTCGTAGTTGTTGGTTGACTGTAGGAGCATATTCCAATTGGGGGATAGAGTGAAGAATAGACGTTGTAGTGGACTGATGATTGATAATCATTAGATGGATAAGTGATTGAAAAAGGTGTTGATAATTGATTGTTTGAGTATTGTTGACACTGATAAGGTGATCCATACTATGGAGACTGATATAGTGAAACTTGTGGTTAAAATTGAGAGTTTTGGTATGAGTTCTGATGAGTTTGATAAGGAGACTAGGTCATCTGATGGGTTGCAACAAAAGCGAGCGGATCTGAGTTGTGTTCATGCATTAAACGAACTTCATTTGCATGAAATTCATGTTGCCCCAAGAAAGCATGAAGCAGATCAATATTAGTTTTGTGCAAGTCCCAAACCAGTTTGACATCGGTCACAAATTTGCTCCACTAAAGAGGAAGAGTATTCAAAAACTTTATGTTCACTTAAAATTGTTCCAGTTTCACATTGTAGATGTTCATGTCATTGAGTAGCAGTGAATAACTCAAGTAGAAATCACGTAGTGTTTCCCCCTTCTTATAAGCAAACTTATCGAATTCATCATATAGTTTACACTCTCTTTCCTGTTTAGTCAATGAAGTTCCTTGCATGAGAAGTTAAATTCTTTCCCAAAGTTCCTTGGCGACTTTATGATTGCTTACCAATGCATAGACCTCTGGCGGTAAACCTTAAAGAATGATGTTAGTTGCCTTGACATCACAATCAGCTTGAATTGCATCCGTAGGAGTCAATTCAGTGTATTTTCTTGGCCTAGTCACACCATTTTCCTCAATTGTAGGCCAGATGAGTGGACCATTTTCAACGGATTCAAGGATCATTCGTCCATGTTGTCTATTCATCATGTATAGCTCCATTTTGCTTTTCCAAGAATCGTACATATCTTTTTCCAACATAGGTGGACGATTGTCAGCACCTGAAAGAATTGCTTTGTCAGCAAGAGTCGTCATTGAGAAATTTGTATGTTAAAAGATTACTGTTTGATCGAACGGTGATTGAAAGTAATTGTGTTTTAATGAGTTGTCTTTTGAGTGATTAAAGTCTTGAACCTACACGAGATTTTACAGCTCTTGATAAAACTGAGAAGACAAGTGAATGTTTCACGGGATTTTACAAATCACAAAGAGAAACCGTATAAGTTACGTAAGTAAATTTGAGTTTTCAAGCGAACTGTTAAACCGCCTTTCAAGTACACAGTTAAACCGCCTTCTACACAATACTGTTAAACCGCCTCTTGAAGCAAATTATTAAACCGCCTTGTAATGGAAACTTGTTAAACCACCTTGTGAAGGAATTGTTAAACCGCCTTGCACTAATAATTTGTTAAACCGCCTTGTACACAAACCGTTAAACCGCATTGTACACAAATTGTTAAACCGCCTTGTACACAGATTGTTAATCGCCTTGTACACTGATTGTTAAATCGCCTTGTACACAAATTGTTAAACCACCTTATACACAGATTGTTAAACCGCCTTGTACACAAATTGTTAAACCACCTTGTGCACAGATTGTTAAACCGCCTTGTGCACAGATTGTTAAACCGCCTTGTACACAAATTGTTAAACCGCCTTGTACACAGATTGTTAAACCGCCTTGTTAAACCTGCAAGCTTGTTAAACCGCCTTCCACTATGACAAAACTTAAATTTTTCAAAACACAAAAAGACTCACTTTTGATCATTTTTTCCTAAAATTTCTTGTACAACTAGTATTACTAAGCCTATAGGTACCTTAAAAATGCAAACTTTATGGTTTTTAAGCCAAAAAATTTGAAATCAAGATTTGTACTTTTTAAGACTATTTGAACACAAACATTGAACAAAAATAATGTTTTTCTTGAATCTAAGCTTGTACACCTATATCCTAAAGATACTAGATCAGATTTACCAAGGTAAATGATCCTCTAGTGTACACAAAAGCTTCGAAAACAAAGAAAGAACAAGAAGATAACGTACAGACTAAAAAAAGGAACCAAAATAAAACATAAGAACTAAACAAATCACTCCATGGCTCTTGATACCAATTGATGAATATCTAATAACATACTTGATAAGGGAAAGAGAGGTATTTCTAAAGAGAGAGTGGTTGGATGAACACTTTAGAGAGAGAAAGTAAACATGAAAGAAAAATGCATTAAGTGTATGTGTAAAATGAACAACCAACACCCTTTCCATGGCATGGAAATGGTATATATACTTCCTAAGTGTGACGTGTAGGCTTGGGGTTCATGGGCTTTCCATGGGCCTTGGGCTAACAAGCCTACTTAAGTTTCAAAAATAACTAAACGAGCTATCTAATGATATCTATCGAAGTGACCGACACTTTTGTGTTCCTAACAATCTCCCCCTAAGGGAGGTCACTCCATTTTACAAAAGCTTAAACATAACATACTATGAAGGTCTTTGTTCTTGTGCCCGATGACTTCTTTTTTCTTTTTCATTTTCTTGTAAATATGGAGCAGTGATCATTGACTTTAGGCTTGAGCTTGTTCCTTTAGCTTGACTTGAGTGTGAATATGTGATATTGAGCATCTTAAGATCATCAACCAAGCATAATCTCTTTTTGCCTTCTCATAAACTTTGACATCTTGTGAACTTGTGACTTTTGGACCGACATGCTCATACCTTTCTTGATTTGTCAACTTGAAAAGCTTTAATATTGCATCTTTCTTGAAGTTCTTTAACTTAAACACTTCGTCACTTTAAGAAGGACGTACGGTATAAGAGTAGCGGAAGTCTTGAAACATGTACTTGAGCTTTCATGATGTCTTTATATTTGTCGGTCGGGTATGAGCATGTG
>BQNB010093030.1:0-26469 GCA_026074375.1 Tanacetum coccineum
AATTTTCTTAGATCCAGGCATTGATGGTGGCGGTCCCATAATGGCATAATTATTTTGGGGGCCGCCTGGTCAATTTGGGGGCCGCCCATATTTATGGGACCTCCATCAGAAGAGGTCTTTTTCTGAGCTTTCACAAATTTTATTTCTTTAGTTCCACTAGATGATGCTTCAAATGAATGAAACCTTAAACCTAATTTATCACCGGAGGGTTTTTGATTACTTAACATTTCATTTAAGCAATGTGTACTCTTTTCAAATTTGTTTAATCTAGTAGATTCTTCTTTGAGTTTTTCATTCTCAATTTTAAGTGTATGACACTTTGCACAATCGAGATTAACTCCCTTGTTTTTCTCGAGTGTGGACAATTTATCTTTTAATTCTCTAAGCTTATTTTCTAAATTATTTCTAGTAGCTTTTAACCTTTTGTTCTTAGTGATTATCTTTAAACTCATTTTGCATAATTTATCATATTCATTGTCTAAAGCTAAATCATCAATTGATGGATTTTCATCGATGAAGTAGGAGGATTCGGAATATACCTTACTTGATGCATGAGCTACGAGACACGTTTCATTTTTGACCTTCTCATCATCTTCTTCACCGCTATCGCTCCAAGAGCCTTCGACAAAAGCTCTTTGGTTCTTGTCTTTAGGTGGTTTTGGACATTCTCTAATAAGATGATTCGGGTCGCCGCATCTAAAGCATTTTCTATCACTTTTACCGTTCTTGTTGATATGTGAGAAATCACATATCCTTTTTATATCAAAAATGGCCATATAA
Source organism: Tanacetum coccineum (assembly GCA_026074375.1). Lineage (NCBI taxonomy): Eukaryota > Viridiplantae > Streptophyta > Magnoliopsida > Asterales > Asteraceae > Tanacetum > Tanacetum coccineum. Next base: position 781 of record BQNB010093030.1, read on the forward strand.
TGATCAAATTATGCAAATTATGCTTGTATATTGCTTGTTTTGTCATTTGTGATGTGTAGGTACGGATATTGCAAATAACACAAGAAAACTGTCAAAACCGGACAAACACGAACACGGGAACGGATAGAGTGTACAAGAGCCAGAAGATTGCTAGCAAAAAGGTCAAATGGTCAACCATGGTCAATAATGGTCAACTCACAAAAGACAAAAATCCTCAAAATCCTAAAAGAGCCCTTAATGTTAAATCATTTGCACCTAAAGTCAAATTCACAAAAAGTCCTAAATCAATAACACCGTTAGTCCTTTATTATTTAAAGACTAACAGTCGTTATCTTATAACCATAAACCCATTTAACCTTTTTACAATTTACCCAGCCCAAAAGATAACCAAGCCCAAAACACCCGAGCCCAAAGTCTAAGTCTTATAAGCCAGGTCGAATAAGTCAAACAACCAAAAGGGCGCGTAAAAGGGTGAAGTTACTGTTCACCCTTCGTCCCAACTTTACCCAGCTCAAATTATACCCAAATTAACCTACGCCCTTTCAATTAATGACGTGGCCAGAAGATTCTTAGTACCAAGTAACAAGTCAGCACAGCCAAACGTCACTTCAAGCCTTTGATTGGTTACTCTGACAAGGGAATTACACGTGGATATCAAAAGGAAACACACTCAAAATGAAAAATTATACTAAATCAAGGCCAAAATGCAAAGGTTCTAGATCTTTTGATTTAACATATGTTTGAATCTATTTCTTCCAATAAATAAACTTTTCACTTTCAACAGTGGTGGTCTTTGATGGATTGCCCTTCTAGATAGTTATCGGAATCATAGATCGATCCAAGCTTTTAAATTACAGTATATTTTAAAAATCTTGAGTGACTTGGGCTCCTAATACTAAGTATAGGAAACTAGAAGGGGGTTGAATAGTTTACTGGTTAATTATCGTTTTAAAACTTTGCTTATAAAATGGTTTGATTCGAGTTGTATGCCAATCAATCAACAATATGAATCACAACTAAACTATCTAATGTAATGAATTAAATAAACAATAACAATATAAAGAGATAAGGAAAGAAACGATCAAACCAAACACCAAGATTTATAGTGGTTCAGCTACGAAGCACCTCTTCGCCCTACTCCACTCCCCGAGTACTCCACTCGAGATTTCACTATGTCAACAAGCTCCCTTTAGGCGGAGAAAACTGTTTACACGTCGCTTACTTTCTTTTCCGACACTAAGCTAGATGTCGAGTCATAATCTTAGCTAGAACCAATCTAAGACTTCACTAAGTCTTTATACACAAACAAGATATATACTCTTGGATTGACACACAATCCAATTCACACAAATACACAATTTACACTATTGACATTCTCCACACAATACAATTTACCACAACACCAAAAGAAAATTAATGAAGCGTTGTGAGGAAAGAGATCACTTGATAACAATTCGTTTCTATAAATACGATTGTTCTTCTCTTGCACTTGATTAGAAGAAGGAAGGAAGAGGGAATTAATCACTTGAAACAAGATCAAGATATGTTAGTGATCAGGTATGTGTTTGAGGATGAAAGAATAGAAGAGAGCAAGTAGATCTGAGAAAATTCGATAGAAAGAGGTTCTGTTTTTTCTGATGGGGTGTGCCCAGTATTTATAGGAGACAAAAAGAGTTGTTACTCTATTGGCTGTCCTGGCGGTCCCTAATATATTAGGGGGCCGCCAGGCCTATAAGGGGGCCGCCGTAGAGTACGCTCTCTTTTTGTCTTTTAGTGGGGAAGGTGTTATCTGTTTTGGAACCTTCCATTTTGGGGGGAAAAATCTGATTTCAAATTTAATGTTTTAATAAAACATTTCTTTTATTGAATAATATACTTTGTGTGTATATTTTGTAAAAATACATTTTGTAGAAATGTAAGGTTTAAGGAAAAATAATGTCTTGATCACTTTTAAAAACCATGTTTAATGATTTGTTTATCCATACCATAAGTGATTAATCTTATGAAATAGAATTATACGATTAGTAATGTATAAACGTTTAATTTTATGTAAACGTTTTTACTTTTGTTATTATCAGGAACAACGACGAGGTCGAAAATATAAATACGTTTTTGACATTTATTTGTATTAACAGGATTATTTTGGGTGCCCAGCTTTTTTTTTTCTTTTCTTTTTTTTTTTTTTTTTTCTTTTTTTTTTTTTTCCCCCTCTGACACGTCCTACGCTTTGAATATACACTAATACCCTGTTAACTATTACTCGTAATAGCTACAACCTATGTTTTCTCTTCGAGGACAAAATTTTTGTAAGTGAATAAGCATATAGTTGAAGCTGCTTATCTATTAACTTGTTAAACGCAATATACACTGGACATATGCTGGACAAATAGCAGACAAAAAGCTACAAATAGAAAACAGAGTTGAAGCTACTTATCTATTTGTCTGCTATTTGTCCAGCTTGTGAGAATGTTTTTTGGATTTTGAGAAAACTTACGTTTATGTAAGTGAATAAGCATATACTTGAAGCTGCTTATCTATTACCCTGTTAACTAAACAATGGTGAATTGAAAAAAAAATTATATCATGGCATTTCAGTCTAAGCCATATACAGAACCTAAATTACTTAACCGTACACCATTCAACGGGAATAAAGATGTATGCACCTTACTACGCGCGCAAGTGCACACACACACAAACTTGCACAGACATATACATATAGCCTAGAATGTGTCTAGATACCTCGAGTAGAGAAGATGGGTGAGACCAGGCTGTTATATTCAATTTCCATTGCACAATCCGTCCTTGGGTAGACAAATGCACGATCTTGTACAATGTCATTAGGGCTTTTGGATTTAAGGCGCTTTCTCAAGTCGCAAGAAAAAGACACACCTACATCAAGTGGCTTCCAATGAACAAAAATAACAGTTAAATGTAACAGTTAAATGTAACAGTAAGAAGTAAAAACATATATTCCCACCTGCTGCATATTGGTTAAGAAGCTGGGACGTCATTTCACTATGCTCATCACCTGAATATTGGTTTCGACGATGTTTTGCTAACAACCTTTCCCTTCGTGCAAACTCAAGAGACTGGTTGCTCAAAACTGCTCTCTAGTTTACCAATGTGTTCTGCCCATAGTGACGTCCTGTATCCGAATACCTGTAAAAAATATATTAACAACATAAATAAATATGAGATAAAGGAAAAATCGCCAAACAAACCATCTAGACACATGTGAGACGTCAAGGGTGTGAGTTTGATACATATTGATTAAAAGTGGCGAGAATGGTATAGATTTGCCCAATAACATGAGGGCTATTTGACGATTTTCCCTTATAGTGCATATACTTATAATCTTTTGGCCAAAAGTGCTTTAAATTAATTTGTATTGAAACATGATCAGCTCAATTATGATATACATTGTGGCTTTGTGCTACGGAATTTGTAACATCTTATAGGGCTTAATCATTACTAAACCAAATATGTAATTACTCAAAATTTCCTATTTTAACAAAATTGTCAATGTTGCACATTGAAATATAGATGCAACACAATGTCTATACACAAAGATCAACATGATCATTAGCATGGATAAATCTACTTGTATATAATGTGAGAGATGTCGAGTCGATGAAAAGTGTCATTTGTCTGCGTTTACTATGTTTTACCTCTCACATGATATAAAAGGATGTATTACACTTTTTAAAGTGTGTCAAACAGGTGCCCACAAATATTTTCTATATGGTTACAACTATCTATTGCAATTAAAATTCTTTTCATAACATGGATTTGATATGATTAGTTTTACGGAAAATGAGCATGTACCATAGCTGTAAAGTGAACCACCTTTAGTTTCAAAACACAACCAACCTTTACGTGCACTGCCTGAGCTTTTTTTTTTTTTTGCATCATTGCCTGGAAAAAGGGGGACGCATCATTATACACGATTCCGTTGGACGAACGTTACTCCTTTCATTCCATGTTCATTTCTATACATAGAAAACAAAAGAAGGATTTGTGATAAAAAGTCTTGTAGAAGATGCTATTAGGCTTGAAGTTAAAAAAAGTCGTTTATTGATTTCTGCAACAGCAAATATTAATTGCATTTGTGTATTATAGTTTATTTGATTAAAACATGTTCATTCATAAAAGTTACTTGGTTTTTTTTGTTTTTATTCGTCCACTGCGATGTATACTTTGGAACCACCTAAATTTGTAATGTACATATTATACCACTCCTTTATTATTTAGGTTATGCCCCTCATACCTCGCTGAGACAGAATTGGCAAAGGTGTAACTAAGTCAAACCGAGAAGGTAAGACCCTCAATCTCTTAATGAAATGATTGTCTCATTTGAGCTAACACTAAGTTTGATTAACTTAACAAAACCTTACATCTGTTATACCTTAATCTGTCGTAGCTTAATCTGTTATAGCTTAAAATTGGCAAAACCTTGTACAAACACATAAATAAAAATAAGAAGTTACCCATAAAATAAGGCCATCGAATAGGAGGATCAGGAGCTCTTATGTGTCTCTAACAGTGTTAGACATGTATCTCCCAACTGCATATTAAAACAATTAGTGTAGAACTGTTAGTCTAAATAGATATTTCATCTCACTTTCTCAATGAAAATATTCTTTACATACTCATTTGACATTCGATCAGTACTTACTCAGTTACCCCTATACACACAGAGTGCTTAATTGCTATAAATACCCAAATTAGAGGTATGAGTTACCTTCATCAAATTTCTATAACCCACTGTATATTACTATTCTGTCCTTCCAAGCACCAACTGTATATTTCCATCATTATTTATTAAATTGATTGATTGTGTCTTTAAGGCTGTGACTGTTGATCATGCAACGAACTCCCCATGCTACCATTATCCGCAGTTTTAAAGGCTTCAGCTAATGTGTACCAAAGTAAATATTAGGACCTGTAATATGTTTGCAGGTATACAGAAATGTGTCTATCATATCATTCTTACCTTTCTTGCATATTTGATTCGAGTATCTAAGAGTTCATTTTTGGGCCGATAAATCCAATAAAGAACCCTGAAATATGAAAATACAAAGTGTATGATTCGCCTATTCTAAGATAATCAAGTTGCTTATCTCTTAATCCATTAACAGAACAGTGGTGAGTTTATTGTCAATTCCATATGTTCCTTTGAAAACCTAATGATATTTACATTAGATAAAAATCATGCAAAAAAAACTTCACCACACTGACGCTCGCACATTAGCATCTTTAGGAACTACCCGAGGAACCTAGAATAACAAAGTGTCTAACAACCTTTTAAAAAAAAACCTAATATACACCTAAAATAAGCTTACCCAAACATCCCTTAGTAACACTAAAATCTGAGTAAAAAGTAACTTTTTTTAGCAATAGAAATTAAAAAGGTCATTTCTTTTTCTTGAAATACATAAAGACGCTGTCGAACATGACGCACAAACAAAGGTGTAGTCGCACAGTCCGTATATGTTATGACATACGTACCTATATACATGGGGAAATTTGCCTTTATCATGTGTTGCTGGTATTAGAATCAGGTGAAGCAGCTCCTTCAACATTCAAGCAGCAAACTCAAGCACACACTTTCTTTCATTTAAGCTATGTGACGAATAACCACATAAACAAAGAACGCCATATTAGCAATTTCTTATTAATATGCATATGTCATGTGTAAAGGTAAAAACAAATAAATGATGTACATAACATGTGGAAGCATTGTAAGCAATTGGAAGCATTTTCTGATCATTCATGAGCTGATTCCCCTCGTTACTGAGTTGATTAAACAAAAAACAACAGTCACAAAGATCAAATTAGGCTCTTTTTAAATTCAACCTAATTTCATCAAAACCCTTAATGAACACTTAGTTTCAAACTACAAGATTAACCAATAATCAGCCAACCAAACATCATAAACATATAAAATTTTCATAAAAAAACATACCTAAAATGCATAACACCATCTTTATCAAAACAAATAAATCCAAACCAAAACCCTCAAATTTCATAAAGAATTTCAATAGTAGAAAACACATCAAAAATTGAGTTAAAAAATGGCATTTACGGTCCATTTGTTATGTCATCCAACAAACTAATCAGCATCTGCTACCATTCTCACTAATTTACAAAAGAGAATGAATTAGATTTTAGCAGACCATAAGTTATAAAACCCTAGAACGCACAGCGGAACCCATATTATCATCGATGAGATCTGATTTAGAGAGAGCAAGAAAGATCGAGAGAGGTGTGTGTTGAGATCTGAGGTGTGTGTGTACAGGTGTGTGTTTATTTGGTTTTGATTTACCGATCGTAACACACGTACGTGGCAAGATGTGAGAGAGACAACCGAATCGGGTGGGCGGGTTATAAGGAGTGCATGTCAAGAGCCTCGGGGGGATAATTTTACCGGTTAATATATAATATATAAAGGTATAATAAGAGTGAATTTAATAGATGTAATTTTTTATTATATAAAAGATGATTGATTATTGATTCGGTATGGTTGTGTGGACATACGTTTTTAACGCTTGACACTCATTCGGTGAGCCAAAAAAGTTCAATATAGACGAACATTTGTCAGGAAACCAATGAACCAATCCTAGCCGGCTTATTTGTTCATCAAAAAAAAAAACCACTTATCTTAAAATAACCTTTTAAAATAAAATTTAAATATCTGCACACTGTTCATCGATCCGCAAAATCAAAAAACATATAAAATCGCGATGAGAATTAAACTTAATCTTTCTAGAGAGGGGCGACACTATGTATTTCGACGAACTTTTTTTATGATTGTATGAGTCATATACGATTTTTGAAATCATATATGGATTTATGAAATCATATATGATTTTATGTATTCCTATATGATTCGTGTATACGAATATATTGATTTGTATGACGAAGCATATATGATTTTCGCAATTCGTGACTGAAATAAAATTTGAAAAAAAGTTCGTCGGAATCACACTCATATATGATTTTATGAAATCATATATGATTTTATGAAATCATATATGATTCGTTATACGAATCATATATGATTTTCGCAATTCGTGACTGAAACAAAATTGAAAAAAGTTCGTTCGAATACTAATCCTATTTATGATTTTATGAAACTCATTCATGATTTCATGAACTCATATATGATTTTATACGGGAATCCTATATGATTTCGTTATACGATCATATAGATTTTCGCAATTCGTGACTGAAAAAAAAATAGAAGTGAAAAGTTTCACGAACGTATATCGTGTCACCGGTCTACAGAAGATAGAAAAATACTCGTCGCGCTGAGTGTATTTTTTGTCGTGTGACGAATTTAACGTTTGTAAGATATTTTATTTTTAAAAAAGAGGTGAAGTTGATTTTTTATTTTTGATGAAAAAATTAAATGGGTGAAGGATTGATTCATTTAAAATCTATGATAATTAATTGGTCAGTTGATCTTAACTAAAACCGGGTGAAACAAATTATCACTCATAAACTTTATAAATGATGAACCGTTGCCTGGAATCTTAGTTCAGTTTGGTTCATCTTAAACACAACGGATTCAACCCGGTTCACTTAATAAACTCACTTCGGTCTCATTGATTGCTAAAACCTAAAGGTGAAGAAACAAAATTCCCGCGTGTTTATACCAACCTCAAGAACAAAACCCTAAACTGTAGAAACAATCCTTCAATCTTATGACAAAATCAAATGAATCAGGTTCAGAACCCGAAACTGAAGAACCCATCAAAACCCCACAAAAAACCCCCAAAAAAGGTTCAAAGAAAATAACAGAATACGAAAAAGAAAGACTTAAAAGAATTGAGGAAAACAAAGAGAGAATGAAAGCAATGGGTTTGCGAAAAATGGCTAATTTAGTTATGGCTTCTAGTCCGATTTCGAAGAATAAGGGCAAAAAGAAAGTGGGCTTGAAAGATGATCAGGTTTGAAAACCTAGTGGATCAGATGATGATGATGATGATGATGAATATTGTGTTAAGGTAGTATTTTTAAAAAGTTTGCATTTAAGGTATTGGTAAGTTTTATGAAAAATGAAATGATTGTGGAAGGTCTTACAAATAGTTTGTCTTTTTATTAGTAGATTTGAGGAGCTTGTCCTTCATAAGAACTTTAATCCTTTATCATATATGTGGTAGTGTTAGGTTGTGTTTAATAATTTACTTGTTAGAGCTTAGATAATGAGTGATTCAGAATTGTAATAAGCTTTTGCCAATTACTCGAAACTAGTTTAGGTGTAACATTTTTGTTCGAATTGATAAATGTTTGTATACGTATACACTAGTATGTTGGATAGTATATTTTTATTGCATTTGAGAAAAAAGTAAGTTTTGATATGAAAAATGAAAATGATGTAAAGTGTCTTACAAGTTGGTTGTTTTTATGTTAGTAGTCATGATTAGCTTGTAGATTATGAGATCTTTATGATATATGTGGTAGTGTTTATGTTGCGTTTCTGTGGTGATTATTATGACTTGAAAGATCAAAGTCAGATAACTACGCGATGAAAGGCACTAGAGAGTTTATTTTACGTTTCTCTGTTTATCAGTTTCCGAGATCCGCTTCTTAGAGCTCAGTTGTGATAAACTTAACCGTAATCATTTATCACTAAACACTCAAAAAGATATTGACAAACCCTTTATAAGCACATACAAACCGGTCTATAAAGACACTGCAATAGTACTTACAGTTTTATTGTATGTAGTTTCTTTTGATGTTGTAGCAACGATAAAAAGTGGTAATGTAAATCAGAGGATATGATGGGAGTTAAGCTAAAGATTTCTTAGAGGTGTACATTATGTGTTAAAGTTGGTGTTATGATACTACCAAAGTTTTCAATATACTGTTCTTTTGGTCCCTCAAATCTGCAAGCTCTATTATAACGAGTTTTGGTATTCAGGGAAGAAACGTCTTTTTTTCCTCAATTTTATTTTAGCGCATCTTAAAGGGTCGTTTTTGTTAGAGCCATCTCAAAGGGTCTTTTTGTATAAAAAGTTCATTCTTTTGCTGTGTTTTAAGAGCTATCAGTATGCCACGGCATGCGCTTTTTTAGAGCATATTAAAGGGTCACTGATAAATGGGACTGATGCTGTTTTAGCAATGCCACAAAGTCTAAAAATAAGATGAACGTAATCTTAGGCTTGTGGCTACACATATCATGACGTGGGTATCTTAGTTGCTATTTTGCACCTTATACAAAACTGTACGCCTAAAAATGAATAAAGTGCAAAGCTGGTAGCTATTATGTGCAGTTGCATTAGATTTATAGAATTCCACTCTTACTGTATTATCACTTATATGAATCTTTTTGCAGCCAAAGTCTACACTAGTAAGAAATATTCAAAGCTTTCAGATAACGCGGGTTATGTTGACGACGATGAAGCTTTAATGAAGGTAAGTTCCAGTCAATCGCATGACTATGTAGTTCTTGAATTCCATAAAGATTTTCGGCTGAATAGTCAACCTTATGGATGCAGGCCATTGCTCTTTCTTTAAAAGATTCACCCGGCTTTTTGGATACAGCTAACAAAACGCCTCCACAAAGCTCTGACGCAAATGCCAACTCGGGGGTTTTTGGGCTGAAAAGACTGAAGAAATCGACTGTGGGGAAAGGATGATTTGGAAACGAAAGAGGAAAACAGGTACTTTATTTAGTTCTAATTTCATTGCCTCATTTTTTTGTGGTTACTTATAGGTCCCATAAAATTTGCAACATTAGACTTGGTATATAATTTAAGTGAACAGTTGCTTTTTGTGAAATATTTCAGAATCGATCTAATTTTTGTATGAATAAAATGAATTAAGAGGTTTAATAATCTGAATACACTTTGGCTTACTTCGACCCGTTTCAACCTTATCAATGTTTCAATCAATAACTCGCGTTGACCAATTGTTAGGTAATGGGTCGAATTTGCAACTTCTATTTTTGTTGCACATATGATAATTACTTTTGAAAGAAATACTAGTACACAGGAATTCAATGGCTTGAAGTTAGTGTTGCTCTTTTTTTTTCAACCTAAGAATTAGTCTTGAGCATTTGCATATGAAAGAAATGTCAACCTAAAATTTTATCAGAATAGGGAAAATGTTGCAGTAGTCATGGGAACGTGAGGGATATATCATTTAATACTACTATTTATATCCTAATCTGCATTTTGTTGGATTTCTGTATATTGATAATGGAAAGCAGGTCAAAAGTCGAGTGCAAATGTCCGAGGATGAGTTGATATTGCACTTCTTTCAGTTCGATGGTAATTTCACAACCCAATTTTTATAGTTCCAGTTGTTTTGCTTTGGTGCAATGATGGACATCTTTTGCTAAGGGCTGTTTCAATTATGCATTCTGCAGTATTCATGCATAGAAGAGTATTTTTCTTTTAGAGTTACAATCGTAGTAGGTCAGTCACTCTTTCCAGCTTCACAAAACAAATATCAACTCACGGCCTCAGTCTTTTGGCATATCATAACGGAAGAACATGTACAATGAGCCTGGTGCACCAGGGTTCCTAATGAGTCATTTTGATATCAAAGAGCCTTAGAGGTGCCAAAGTCAGGTGGGTTGAGTAAATCATCAAAGCAGGTTTGGGTCAAAGTGGGTTGAAATCTGTAGGCTGGCTTAAGGAAAAGTATAATATGCAATTAGTGTGTCAAAGAACTGTACGTTATTTGAGGTTTTTGATTTCATTACTAATATATTTTTAAAATAGTACTAGTAGGAGATAGTATGCATACTAAATACTCCTAGGCACATGAATTTCACTTGGACTATCTAGCCCAGTTTGACCTTTCCTTTTTATCTGTTTGTTGACGTTTTGTTGTGGTTATAGGTTTTTAGATAAATTTATAGACCAAAGTGTATTTTCAGAATGAATCATTGGTCCAGTACTAGATGTTGCTTTTCAGCCAGGCAAAATGCCTAATATCGGGGTATAACTCTTTGGTAGTTAAGGGCCGAGATATTAATTGTGAACCAATTAAATGTGTTGAATTGTCACCTCTATTCACTCATATATATATATATATATATTCCCTTATAGCTAAACTGGATTCACCAAAAGGATACTTGTTTTTTCAGAAACAGGCAAAGGGGGGATTAGTCTACGGGACTTGCGGAGAGTAGCAGCTTCACATGATTTTACATGGAAGGATGAAGAGATGGAACATATGATTCAGTTCTTTGATAGTAATGAAGATGGGAAGGTTAGCAACTAGTCTGACATTTGTGTGAATCACCATATGTTTATCGAATTCTTGTAAACTAAAATCCTTTCTATTCTAGAAAACTTCTGGTTCTTGGCCTTGCTCTTTGGTTAATAGCTTTTTGTATATGTATGCTTGGCAGCTAAGCCTTGAGGATTTCACTAAGATTGTCGAGCGGTGCAACATGAGGCAAGGGCCTGAAAATACAGAGCCGGCTTCAGTAGCATGATGAGCGAATTTGAGGTAACATGATATCTGTAGTTTTCATTTGGTGAGTTGAACCAAGAATCTGGAGATGGCACACTTAACCCATTTATGTAGAAACAGAAGTCGGTCAAATGGGTCAAGCGGGTTGAATAAGTAAATGATATAAGTAAATGATTGTGCAGAAAAGCGTTGATATTATTTTTACCAAAAATATATTACTTATTATTGTAATTGATGTGTCTTATTTCGTCCTTTTTTTCTTCTTACTTTCTATCAAAAATCAGATTACATTATTTTTTTAATTAATAAGGCTTTTAAATTCTTATTACAGTCCTTAGTGATCTATAAATCTCAAATGATACGTAAAACACAAGTGCTGGTACTTTAATTCTATATCTGATCTGAACCTGTTTAGACCCATCACTCCAACCTTCTCGATTGTGCAATTTTTTTATCTGATATTTACAGATACTTGTGCTAGCTATCAAGCCTCTGGTCATCGTTGACATGAGAAGTGAAGATATATTGAAATATCCCATAAAGATGCAGATAAAGGCAGAAAATTACAAGTGGCACGAATCACCAAGGTTTGTTAATTCTAATGGTTAAAACTTGGAGCGATTAAGTTGTTGTATATCGTTGGATAACCACGCTACATTATGTATCTTATAATGAATGACATGAACAGATGACAGACTTCCCATGTAATGTATGTTTCTTTAAGTCCTTTGCGAAATAACAAACCTCAAACTCTGTACAACTTAAATTGAGACTTCAGTTTTTCATTGCGAGTGAAGTAAATTGTTTGGACAATATAACCTTTCTTCATATAGTGTATAGCTACTTGTCGATTCAGCTTGGGTCTACGGCGTATCATTATTTCTACTTTCATTTTGTTATTCTTACAGTGTTTGTGGTTATCTGTCGGAAAATATTTTTTTTTTTTTTTACTTTGTTTTTATGACTTCAATAACGTGTTGTGAATTTGTTTGCAACGGTATGTAAGCAGTGCGGGCTTATATTTTTTCTTTGGGTAAACACTCAAAATACTTATTACTATCCAAATAACTCACTTAAGCTTTCTCTATTAATTTTATAACTTCATTAGCTTTTTAAATTGTTATATTTACTATCGTCATCATCTTTAAAGGTAACTTTTTTTACAAAAAAGAACACAAGGTATCAAAAAAGGCTTGATAAAAGAAACTATTGATAAAAGAACTATAGATAAAAATAACATCTATTTTTTTTATCAAAAAAGAACTATCGTTAACATATTGATAAAGTTAGAGCACAAGGTATTAGGTTCTCAAACCTTTCTGCATAGCAGTATTACTCTTTTAAACACTCACGCCACACAATCTGTTACACTTATAAACTCAAAGCCAAAACAACTTATCGTTTGAGATTAAACATACCAAATTAAAATACAACCTCTACAAAAGACTCGACTAAAAAAAAGAAGCAAAAAGTAGCAAATGGTGTAAGCCATTACAAGCTTGGAGAATGGCGCATGGGCGGCGGTATCATAGCACCGAAATGGCTCAAGCGATTTGTTGTCCACATGGAAATGACGTTAAGACGACATCATGTAAATGATCGAACATAATAGAGTTTTATTGCAAAACAAATTTTATATTTTGTAATGAACAGTAAAACATGATCTGTGAAGACAAGGATTGATAATGATGACAATAACGATAACAATTATGATTATAAATTTACAATGATAGTGGAGTGAATACATGAAAATCTTTTGTTGTCACATATATCCCTGATGTTGCCATATGGACGAATTATTTAATGGTGTATGTCACTTCAGATACACTTTCATGTTGTCAACTGAAAATAGTCCGCTAACAAGTTTTACTATAATTGTTGTCAACTTTTATGTTTTTCATTTACATGTTTTTATATAATTATACCTTATATATTAACCATGAAGATCGTTCCCCCGAGGCGTTTAATAAGTATTTAATGTAAACGGGCTGCAAAGTAATTAAACCAACTCGCCCGGCCCATTCTCTCTCCCACCGAGTTGTTTGTATACGTGTTATCACAGACCTTCCCATTATCCCTCCACCATCATATCTTCTCCCACACATCTCTCACATCTCATACGTGTCTTCATCAGAGCTCACAAATTACCCACAGTCTAAAATCTCATTCTTCCTAAAAGATCCGGTGTGTCTTCTCACCATCTCTCACACACAGTGATACATTGTAATGGTTTTGAAGATTGCATCTAATTTCTGGTCTACCTTGATGGATTGGGTTAGGATTTTAGGTTGGTTGGAGAGGACTTGATGTTGAAAACTACAGTCTGGTCATGCTGGTTGTTCACCTTATTAAGGCAAGCTTAACAAACTTTGTAATTAGCTTAATTTTATGATTTTCGTTGGTATAAAGCATGAACTGGCTCTGTCTAATTATATATTTTTTATGAACACACAATGTTCAATGAAATGCCTAAATGAATATTTTTTGCCTAAATGAAAATTTACAATTGTTGATGTTCCAAGCTATGCACTTGGTGTCATAAGTGCTGGAACAATATATTTCATTTGTTCAGCACCCAATTCTGCCCCATGGAATCTTGGGTGCCGCACACTGAAACTCTACCTTGGCACTTCAATGGTTTTGGGGAAAAAGGCATACTCTAATATAGTATGAGTTGGCTAAACCCTCAAATTATAATTTTTTATTTGTTTTGGAATTTATTGTTAAAGAGTTAGTATAAAAAAATGTTAAGGTGGTGGTCATGAGTTTTCACGGGGTTGGTTAAAGCTGGGATGGCAAGCTTGGTAGGCTTGCAGCCGTGGCGTGCATATTCTAAAAAAACACTGAATTTGGAAAGTTAACATTGTTTGTGGTTGCGAGTTTTCGTGGGCCGACTGCCCATTTGGGCTTCGCAATTTTGAGCCAAAACACTATGACTCTTAAAACTAGATAGCTCTTTTGGGTTTATAACGGAAAATGTAACAAAATCTAATACTATGCGTTTGGTTGGTTTTGGGCAGGTTTGGCCGAGGCTGAGCCACGAATGGTGTTTTTCTGGCTTATGAACACAAATGGCCGCCTATGCTCATTCGATGCCACGCTGCTTGCGTTGTGCTATCCAGGCGTGCGGGACGATGTTGCAGGTGTGTGTGACGTTGGTGACAGGCTCATAGGCCACAAGATAAGCTGACACACGGTATATTATATTTTACTATTTAACTAAAAGGCAGTGAACGCGTTATTGTGAGCCTTTTCTATGGACACTATGATATAAACAATACGCGATGATGACGAATTTCTACTGTCATGTTTTGGTGAGGCCACAAATCTCAGGTTATCTCCCGTCACAAATGTAATCTTATCTTGCATGAATATCGAGTTATTAAGAAATAAAAAATCATTTTGGAAACTGTCGGGTAATTATAAAAATGTACACTTGACCTTTTTTTATTATAGTGATATTTTGTATGGAGCAAAGAATATTGGTAATCTATAAATGTTATTTTTTTATGGGACGCAAAAAGAACTGTCGGAATTTTAATGTTAATCTTTGGGGAAATGATTTCTTACTTTTTTTTATATGGTTACGGCTTTTTACAATGAGTCCTTGAAATGATCAAATGCTTACTTTAGAGTAGTTCAAGCTAATGTGGTATATCTTATTCATAACTCGGGTTGATTCCTTGGGACTTGGCTAGTTTATAGAGGAGGAGTTACACATGAGCGAGTTTTTCTTGGTTGAGAGAAAATGTGTTTTGTAAGAAAGGAAATAATATGACTAGCTGGCCTCTTCCAAGTTGAAGAGGCTTATATAGTTCTTACAAATATACGGGTATTAGTACAGATTAATACCGAAATGTACTTTTAACTATTAAACTACGAGCTATAATAAACAGTAAAATACAGGGGGTGAACGAGTCTTTTTCTAATTCTACAATCCCCCTAAGGGGAGGTCACCCCTGAACATACCAAAACACATCATCACTTCAGTCTTTAGGCTTGTAGACATTTGATACTTGAAACATTTAGGATAGTGATCTTTTGATTCATCTTAGACTTGTCTTTGATTGGAATCTTGAGCTTCTTGAGATCTATCCATACAATGCATAATTCTTACTCATCATCTTGTATTGGATCGCCATTCTTCTTCCATTGTGAAGAAATACATGATGTCAGAGTTTGCGGAAGCCTTTTGGACACTTATGAGGTCTTTCATAACATCATAACAAGTGTTGGTGTGTCTGAGCCTTGGTTATTCACTTGATATCTCAAGTGATGGGAATTTCATCTCCATCTCCTTTTAAGATATCCTGTAGAATGAAACAGTTAGCAATAAAAGAGGAAAATTGATTTGAAAATCAGTCTAAGTGTTTCTTATGAAAGAATTTTGTAACACTTCGCGAGTTTTGATTGTTTGTCAAAGATCATAAAACCGTCACTTCTTTACTGGACTCAAGTTTGATCACACAGAATCGCCTATCGATTCTTTCCAGTTGACTCAAGTTTGAGTCTTGTCGAATCGCACAAGTACTCCCAAGAGTTGTTTGATGTTGGCTCTAGGCGGTTTCCATCTTCTTGTGAAAAACTATCGTTTCACTCGGATTTCTGGCTATATCACAAGGACTAATGCGTAGGACTTTCGGATAGACTTTGTTTCCCACAGTGAGTGAAATATAAGAGAATTGGATATGTGTCCTAACGGAGATTAATTGCCGATCCTCTTGGCTCTAGACTCAATAGTGCGTTTTGGTTCTAGTAATCGGAGGCTGGAGTGATGCCACTTTCAATATAATAAACTGGAGTGAGAAAGTCAATAGATAACGTGTTTAGTCTCCGTGAGAAATGAAACAGAAATCTTTTGAAAGATTCTGAGTGGCTAGGGAGGGTTGTGCATTGCATCACTGGGTCCATGATGTCGATCTTCAATGTCAGCAATCATCTTAGTGATTCTGGCAGCATATGTATTGACCCGGTTTCGTCTAGTGTTATGGAGGGCTTCTTTATTTACACCCTTTATCTTTACAATTCTTTTTAATTCTTAACCCTTCAGTGCTTATCTGAGGACTACATGACTAAAATCCTTGTTGGTTTATTCCGTACTAGTCCATTCAGTCGGCCACTGTTTCCCTTATTCTCGCTTTACTCCTTTTACATGTCATACCTAAGGACATTTACACTAACTAGTAGGATTGTCCCTGGGTAGGTCCTTCCGTTATGGCTGGATCATTAGGAAATGTACCTAACCTTACCACTTATAACTCCACTTATGTAAAATGCATGGTTCGGTCTTTTGGTACCGTTCTTTCCAAAAAACCAATTAAAAAATCATTAAGGTACTTTTGATATAAATATCAACAGCGTTTGTACCTTGATCGGATTTTGATTTTATCAGAAACGCTCCCCCTCAAAATTTGCTTCGGGTATTCGAAATTGTTTTAGCACGTTTTGGTCGGAGTATATGAGTCATAATAATCACGGTTATTATTTATACATCTTTTTAAATCCACATTTTCCCCCTTATCAAAAACTTTTTAAAACCCTTGTCATTTGGGATATCAATTGATTTAAATTGTTATAAAATTTGGGGAAAAGTTTGTCCTTAATTTGCAAGTCGTGTTAAGAAACATTACTACTCCCCTCCAATCGTTGAGGGATATAAATTATTCCTACATTAAATCATCAAAAAGATTATCTAGTTGCTTAATGTACAAGGTATATTTATTCCCAAAGAAAGAAATTGACCTTTTATTGTAACGACGATGTCGTCAACGTTGTTCTGTTGATCAGCCTGTAGTCAATATCTCTTATTCTTCCTCCAACAAAGCTTTCTAGACTTCGAAAGATCCTCCTGGTCTGTAGTCTTTTCTCGATCGCAGTGATGAAGTCTTTGCTCCTTCTCTTGTCATCCTCTGACCATTTCCTAGTCTCCATGCCCTTATTGTACTCGAACAGATGAAAGTCTTTAACCATGTGGTCCAGCTTTTCCATGACTCTGGTCAAACCTCTCCATCATAAACATTGTGTAGCTCATTCAGCCTCATCAACTTTCTTTGATCATTTCTGTCTCTGTAGACAACGGCTCTTGGCTTAGGGACAATCGTATAATCTTCTTTGAAGTAATAGTCCGGGGGCTGCATCCCAATTTGGACGTTCAAGGTTGATCTTTGTTTGATAACTTTCAATCCTGAGCTGCAAGTCTCCCACACGATTCCTGATTACCAGGTTTCTTATCCACATGTTGACTGCCGTGTGAAGACTAGTCTTGTCTGTCTTGGGCAGATGGTTGAGCTTTTCTTGAATATTGAGTAGGAACAGATCTTCAAAATCATTTGGATGAAGATTTTTGAAATCCTTTTCTGAGATCTTGTATTCTTGGTAATCAGCTCGGCGAAGAATTATCTCTCTTAGGTAGTTGTATCCGTATTTTTCGAACACCTTGACACTGATCACACTGAGAATTCGCATCTGCGATCTGACTGCTTCACGATCAGAGGGCTCACTGTGTTTGTTGATGTAGAATTCCTTTCTTCTAAACCACCAGTGAGTGATGCCATAGGCCGCACTGATGTCATATTCGCGTTCACTTTCAACCCACAAAGATGGAACTAATTCTTCAAGGCCAAAGTCTAGGTAACGAGCGGCTTTGAGCTTGGATATGGATAAGGCAATTTTTCGCTCTTTGTCACCTGTCAGAAGATAATCCAGATCCTTATTGAAGAAGAATTGTGGTTGAATAGTTACCTGACCTGGTGGTCCTCCTAAGGGCAGGTGGTTATATTATTTCGTAGAATTTGAGGCACCCTCCCGGATTACCCAAATCTACTTATTCGTCAGCATCTTATGGCATTCATCCATCTGATATTGAAGAAAGACGTTGTTCTTATGAAAGGCTTTAACAAGGTTGAAAGCTGGACCTTCTAAATCAGCTTGCCGAGTTTCTTATTTCCTGTTCTTGGCAGTACCATTTGATGAATTGACCCAATATCATAGTCTTACTTTGAAGGCTTGTTCTCCGCAGGAACTTGATACGTTGTGGCGTATGTATTTGCCCAGTTATTCTCTAGTTCTGGGAAATCATTCGGGGGAATGGTCCATTCTGGGTTCAGCGTGTAGTCAGGTCTCTGCTTTGGAATCGGCTTAAAACCAAGTAGTGGTCGGACACCTTGGGAATGTGGCGTTATCGGTGTCCTCAGATCTGAGACATGCCCTTAATCCTGCATTGGAATGTATCTGAGGATTTGTTCGAATGTTCTGATTCGGTATCAAATCTAGGCATAGAAGAGTTAACAACTCATCTTCGTGTTCAGTGATTTGCCAATCCAAGTTGAGGTAAGAGCTGGATGTTGTTTAGAAGCAGATAGCCATCAGACTCCCATGGTTTCTTTTGATACTTTGGTCATCATCTTTCCGGGAGGAGGTGAGCTGACCCAAAAAGCGGCAGGAATTAGGTTTATCTCTTTGCTGACCTACCCTGGTTTGATCAGCATGAAGGGCCTCATCATCATCATCGTCTTTCATCATCATCACTATCATGCCTTTCTCTTGTGGTCTTTTAAACCCTTGACTGCACTTCCTTATCCATGACATCTTCATCTGCTATTAAAGCTTCCCTAAGAGATGGTATAGATGGTAGTTGGCAGATTTTGTTTGGAGTCTTGTTCTTATTCATGTGTTTGAAGAGAGCACTTTTTAGATCAAATTCTTCAAGAGCAACTTTGTCTGTTGACCTGATGGAGTAAGTTGAATCTTGTTTCTCCTCACCTTGTTCCCTTTTGATTCTGATAATCTCCTTTAGACTCTTTTCAGATTCTTGATTCTTGATGGACTCTGGGCCAGGCAGCACAGAGTATTTCTCGATTAAATCTGCAGTGTGTCGTTCAAGAATCTTAAGGAGAGCATCATCAAGTTTTGTTCCTAGATATTTATCAACAACCGTAGGAATTGGGATTTAATTGAAGCCAAAACATCAGCAGAGTGATCAGTCTTCTTTACTTCAGACATCTCTTGCTCCAATCTTGCCACTCTTAGCTGAAGGGCGATGAATGGAGTGATTTTAGGGAGAGATGTGGTGATTGTTGTAGCTTCCGTGTTGATTGGTGGAGGAGTGACCAGTGACGAAGGCTTAGTAGATGAGACATCTGTGAAGGGAGCAATTACTAGAGGAGTTGACGTGACTGTCTGATGACTTGGATCAGGTATGGTGGAATATAGACGCCTCTATAACTTTAGATTTTCTCTCTGAATCATCTTCGGTTGGTTGTCATAAAGAAACTGATCCCCATAGTTAATCAAATGTCAACGAGAATCTTTTCATGGAAGAATAGAACCAGAATACTTTCATGGATTTTCTTCTATGACACGTTCGTCTGTTATGAGCTTTTAGGTTTTTCATGAACTTTGGTAGGCTGTCGCGAGGAATTCATCCTCCATGTGCTCTGGGTTTGGCTCAGCAAGCGACACATGTAAATTTTTCCAGCGTTTGATCAGTCTGGTTTCTTCATGGGCTCAAGGTTCTGGTCAAGCCAAAAGCCTCATGTGCTTTTCAGGGATGATACAGGAATGTTATCCTGATGTTATGTAGACTAGTCTACTTCCCCTTGATCTTTGTCACCTCTTAGGAGCCTCGGTTTCTGTTTCACTTTCTGTTCGTTCTGAATCAGATGTTGATGAGGATTCATGGATCACTTTCTCTGATGTATCATCTTCAGGTTGAGAAGAAGGTCCAGTTGTCGAATCATGAGGAGCCTGATCACGCCTAACAAGGATAAACTGGTCCGTAGTTCTTTTCTTCTTTGACAGATCGATCAGGGAATGAGCTACTTGTTCTTCGGTTACAATGGCCTTTCCCTTGCCCACTACTTTAGGCAGTTTGGGAGTTGTTTCAGATACTGGATCCCTGATCGTTACTCCTCCAACAGGTGCCTGACCTTGTGGCAGAAAGGCTGGATCCAAGCTAAGTTTAATAGCTCGTTCCATGTCCAGCATCATCACCTTCTCCTTCTCCCTTTTCTTGATGCGCTTCTAAACTCATCTTCTTAGCCAGTTCGAGATCAGATCATCACCTTCTTCTTGAGGAATAGATTCTTGTTGAGCTTCATCATCTTCATCAACAAGTTGGAAAGTAGGCTTTCCTTTTCTAACTTTCTGTGGAAGCTTATGCTTGGAAGGTTTCTTTGTCGGAGCAGGAGCTGGCTTGGATTGTTTGACTGGAGTAGTGGTTGTGGTCTTTTTGGGTGGAGCATGCTTTGTTGCAGGTTGCACGCTTGCACTTTCTTGAGGGGTTTTCTTTGTATTCTCAGCAACCATTTCTAGATACTTGGGATAATACGAGGATTGTTGAATAGCTTCAGTAATCAGGGGATCGGGAATTGCCATTCTAAACACTTCAACAGACTCACCTTTTAGGACAAACTTAAGATTTCCTAATATAAAATCATCTCTAGTATGATGAACAGCAGAATCTGGACGTCAATGGATGTTGTTATAGTTGCCAAGTAGTAGATTATACTTGTTAAAAACCGTCTATAAGGAATGAGGAGAGGAGTTCTTCTTCTTTTGGGTCGTTCAGATGGCTTTGTGACTTTTTTTGATGTTGAGAAAATGTCTGGATCCCTTGAGTAAACTCTTCCCATAACAGCTCTGCATGATCAACATTAGTTTGAGTGACGATTCCCCACAGCATTTGCAGAACTGGGTGTCTGGGTTTGTCACTGCCAGAAGTCTTTCCTGTCAAGCACTGGTTGATTAGGGTTAGAATTGCTCTCCATGGTTGATACACATAATTCACCCGTATATTGGAGACAATTTCTACAGGTTCAGGATACCCCAGCTCATTATACCACTACAAGTGTCCTATCAATCACAGTGTTACCCGACGGAGGTAACTCAAACGGTTGAGCTGGGATGACAGGAGTAATTGCTAATGCCTTTCTGAGAAGATCAGCACTTAGATCAAACCATTGTTCATCAATTTGACAACTATAAACCCCAGACTTCTCGTCATATTTCATTGTATTCCAGAATTGTTGCAGGTAGATAGCAGGGACACTTGCTGAGGCAGTGAATGCTCAAAAGAAGTTGGTATTACTCAAGATGTCCACTGATATCTGAAAGATGGGGTTCTTTTGAATCTTTTGAGCATTGAAAAGAAGGTTGCTTTTCCCGATTATTAACCACTGAGAGCGAGGTACAATCTGCTCATATGTTCTTGTCGGTGGTTGAGTGGGAACATTTTGTTCTGCCATCATGTTCTGTAAAAGAGTATTTAACAAAGAAGACAAACATTGCAGAGAAACGATGTTAGAGAGAACTTTAACATTGATTAAAGTCATGTCATTCCACGATTGATTAAAAACAGAGGTAACTCTGGTTTGATGAAAATCTACATTTGAGGACACGGGATGAGAAATTATCCAACAGGATCCCAATATTTTACCTTTTTTGTTAACTAAGCCGGATGGGGTTTTAGAAAAGCAACTGGGGTCATTTGAAGGGGCCTTGATAGATTATTGGGCCTAATGGGCCAAAATTATGAAACTTAGCCCAAACCGCCGCCAGGCAGAATGCCAACCCACCGTTAGGAGAATCGAGCAAACCGCCGCGAGGAAGGCACTAAACCGCCATGAATAAAATTTGAAAAGGGTGGGTTGAATATTTTAATATATAAAAAATTTCGACCAAACCGCCGAGAGACGGCGGTTTACCTGTTGGAATAAAATAATAGAAAATTATGGCAACCCGCTATTATTCAACCCGCCATTAGACAACTCGCTGTGAATCAACTCGCCTTTAGGCAACTCGCTGTGAATCAACCCGCCATTAGGCAAGTCGCTGTTAATCAACCCGCCATTAGGAAACTCGCTGTGAATCAACCCGCCATATGAACCAGTGGGTTGAATATGTTATTAAAAAAATAATAAATTCAACCAAACCGTCGTGGTGCGGCGGTTTCCTTGAAAACATTAAAATAATAATAAGATAACCAACTCGCCACCTAGAAACATAAGCAACTCGCCATTCAGACAGATTTCTTAAAATTCAAACCACGCACCTCCTTTGTTAAAACTAATCACATCCTAAGGCTTTTCTAGGCTTTCCTACGCATAAGATACACATTATTACCATTCTTTCCATCAAACACACAGACTTTTACTTTCTAAAAGACAACCCGCATTTAGAAAAACATAGGCAAATCATTCACTATTGTTTGAATAAATTTCCACTCATCATAAATTATTTAATATATGCCTTATGAACAATTTAAGCAATTTAAATCACACATTACAACATTTTACATTGGCATTTTCATTAAAATGACACTAGATCTATTTTTTCTAACTTTTTAATGTGTTTTCAATTCGTTTCCTATTGATACACACATAGAATAAATGATTGATTAAGGTTCGATAAATACCTTTTGCAAGAAACACTGGAAATTCAAAGATAATGAGGACTTTGTTCTTGGCGAGAGGTTGCGTGAGAGAGTGTGTGTTATTTTATCGGTGAACTAGATTTGAACAGTTTTACAAAAAACCATACTAGCCGACTCTTTTATTTCCTAAGTTTGCAAGTTGGCAGATTCAGTCCCTTAGGTTTCCATCTTCTTTTAATTTTTTGTTTTAAGTATTTCTAAGGATCTTCTAAGTTTAGGGAATTGGCCAATTTAGTCCCTATTGGTTAATAAGGCTAGGAAACAAAAAGCAAATTGCTTTTAAACCCTAATCATTATAACTATAGATAACTTTGGACCTTTGAGTTAAAATTAATTAACTCCCCTTAAAATATTAACCCATTAGAATACAACAACCATCTTATAATTACACTTTCATAGCATACAACCTTGTGTGATGAAGCAAATTTTCACATTCACTCTCCCCCTCAAATAACGACCCGTTTTCTATTGAAAGAGATGTAGTCGTTGATTGAGATGAAAAGATCAGGTAAATAGCTCTACCATCACCATTGTATAACTATACCCCCATAATGCTTGGATATGAAGTAATCCATGCGCAGAGATCAAACCGGGTTGCAATTTGAAGTAATTG
Organism: Tanacetum coccineum; assembly: GCA_026074375.1. Lineage (NCBI taxonomy): Eukaryota > Viridiplantae > Streptophyta > Magnoliopsida > Asterales > Asteraceae > Tanacetum > Tanacetum coccineum. Next base: position 24,258 of record BQNB010093030.1, read on the forward strand.
CAAGCCTTTTAGTAATTCCAAATGACTTAAAATATTTCCTATGTATTTTTTATTTTATTTTATTTTATTTATTTATTTATTTATTTTTATTTTTTTGTGTTAGACCTATGTACAAAGGATACACGAAGTCATTTTGTTTACTCATTCTCTCTTTCTTAAAGATGTCTGAGAGTTTCAGGGGTCAAACTCTTCATGCCTAGGCGTGGAAGAAGAAATTCGAACCGTTCTCTTGGTAATGCTTTTGTGAGAATGTCTGCAAGTTGATAATTCGTTTCCACGAAGTAGAGTTCAACCACTCTATTTTCCACTTGCTCTCGGATGAAATGGTGCCGTATGTCGATGTGTTTTGATCGAGAGTGTTGGACGTTGTTACAGCAAAGAGCAATAGCACTCTTGTTATTACAGTACAGAGGAATTTTATTGAAGTCAAATCCGTAGTCTTTGAGCTGTGATCGCATCCAAAGGATTTGAGCACAACATCCAGACATGGAAATGTATTTTATTTTTTTTTTTAAATTTTTTTTTTCCAGCTATGTAGTTGATATTACAGTGCTTATTTGCTTATTGATGACAGCTAACCATTCTATTCTCTAAGAAAAATGAGCACTTCTCCGATGTACATCTTCTTGAATCTTGTCATCCCGCTTGATCCGCATCTGGATAAGCTTTAGTGACATCGGCGTTGTCTTTCGGATACCAAGACCATGTTAATGGTTCCTTTCAAGTACCGAAAGCCACGTTGATAGCTTCAGAGTGCTTTTTGTAGGCTTAGCCTGATATCTAGCACACATGCATACGGCGAATACAAGGTGGTCTACTTGATGTAAGGTACATTTAGGGAGCCAAACCATTCCTCTAATAGAGTTTGGTCAAACAGGGTATCCATGTGATTCCTCGTCCAGTTTCAATCGATCCACCATTGGTGTATCGACAGGGTCAGAGAGATCCATTCCATATTTCTTTAAGGTTTCGAGAGCATATTTGATTGGTTTAATTAATGTGCTCTGGGATTTGTAGAGACTTGTAGTCCTAAGAAAAACGACATTTATCCCATCATTGACATCTGAAATTTGGAGTTCATTTATTTGGAAAATATGTGACACGCATTATGATCTGTTGAGGTAAAATGATGTCATCTACGTATATTTGAACAAGTAGAATATGTTTGCCTGATTTGCGTGTGAATAACGTTGGATCCACGGCACCCTTGAAGAAATTGTTGGCCAACAGGAACTTTGAGAGTGTGTCATACCACGCCCTTGGTGCCTGCTTTAGCCCATAAAGAGCCTTCTTCAGACGATAGACGTGAGTAGGATTATCCTGGTCTTCAAATCCTTCAGGCTGACTGACAAAGACTTCTTCTTGAAGATCACCATTCAGAAAAGCAGTTTTGACATCCATTTGATAGATGATCATATTCTTGGTTGCGGCATTGGCAATGAAGATTCTGATGGCCTCTATTCGTGCAACTGGAGCAAACGATTCTTCAAAATCAATGCCTTCCTCCTGACGATATCCCTTTGCAACCAACCGAGCTTTATTTTTCAATACATCACCATATTCATTAAGTTTTACTTTGTAGATCCACTTGAGAGAGATAACCATAACATAGATTGGACGAGGTACTAATTCCCATACTTCAAGACGATCAAATTCGTGAATTTCATCTTGCATGGCTTGAAACCAGCAGTCTTCTATCCGGCCCATTTTGAAGTTTCTTGGGTTCGCTTTGGACAGTTCCGATATAGGAAAACAGCACCACAAAGCATCAGATGCTAACTTTTTTCTAGTAGATACAGGACGAGAGGGATTGCCAACGATGTTATCTAAAGGATGATCTTTGGTCCATCTTCTGAGATGATCTGGTGGGTGATTAACTTGGTTGGGTTCCGCTGAATTAACATTCCAAGATGATGACTGTGCCGAACCTGGTTCTCCAGTAACAGGGTTATGTGAAGGATGTAGAAAATCATGATTGATTGGGGTGTCTTTGTGAGTGGGTTCTTCTTCAATTCCTTGATGTCGGACTAGATGATGCATAGCGGATGTTGACGATGAAGCACTTGTAGACGGTGCATCTTGAGCAAACGTTGTAGACAAAGATGTACCAGGTGAAACAACTTGAGCGTTAGCTTCAGTAGCAGAAGGTACTGGTTCATTGACTCAAGATTGTTTAAGGTATTCATCAAACATTGGTTGAAATAACATCTCC